>PVKS010030551.1:0-24324 GCA_004027875.1 Aplodontia rufa
AGGCCTTGACCTTCACCCTGTCCTACCTTGTCAGCCCAGAGAGAGCCCATGTTCTCAATACCTCTCCCCACCCCGCTTGGGTGTCTAAGCAGAACTCCTGTCATGTTGGATTGGCAAGAACCCCCTTCCTTTGAGGTCTCCTGGTAATGTTCCATCTGTCACCCCCATGCACCCCCAGCCTGCTTCTTGGCCACAAATCCCCACTGTTCTGATGGTAAATGTCTTGATGCCTTGGCAATCACCTCGATGAAGCCTCCTTGTCCTCTTATTTTTTTAGTTTTTACTTTTTTAAAGATAGAGGAACAGTGAGTGAGAGAGAGAGAGAGAGAAAGAAAGATAGAATCACTTTTATTTAGTTTTTCATGTGGCTTTCATTGCTCAGACACTTTGTTGTGTGCGTGGTGCTGGGGATTGAACTGCATACTCACGCATGCCAGGCAAGCAGCTGTAACTGCTGAGCCACCGCTCTAGCCCCTCCCTTGTCCTCTTAGCAAGTATCAGAATTTTTTTTCCATAACAGTACGTGCTGCTTTTGTTTTTTAAAGCAAACTCAAACACAAGATTTCATCCTGCTACATTTTGGTGAAAAATTTAATATCACACTGGTGTTTCCAGGAGCAAAAGCTTCAAAGAAAGATTCAACTTGCCTCGCGATCTCAGCCCTGCATTTCTATTGCATTCAGAGCTGTCCAGACTGCTTGCTGCTCTGAAAAGACCCATTTTGAAATGCTTCTTTTCCATCAGTTTTTAAACACACACGCGCACACCACACGCTTCAGGCTAAAAGCTAGGAAGAGCTGAGCCAGGTACGGAATAGAGTGTTGACAAACTATAGGCGTTAACCACGAAGACCTCAGCTGCGGTAATAAATCAAGAAAACGAAATGGTTCGAATTGCACCTTTCAGCCCTCCATCTTTGACAACAGCCTGCACACCTGGGCTTGGGCTGCTCATGTGTGTGCAGATCTTGGTGGACTCTGTGGGAGGAAACCCCTCTTTCTCCTCATCTGGCCTGGAACTCTGAAAGCAGCCGCAGCTCTACCCAGAGGCAGGCAGACGGAAGCGAGAATTACAGAGCAGACTGGCCCACCCTGGGGAGCGGCCTGTGCCGCCCCCACAACCCGGGAGCTGGCCCTGTCTCCTCCATTCTGTAGGTCTCCCACACCCCTTCTCAGGCTGCCCTCGGCCTCCCTGTGGTGGCTGCAGGGACAGGCATGCCTGGCCTCTCACCTGGGCCAAGCAAGGTCTAGTCCAACAGTCAAGGATGACTCAAAAACCAGCAGGGCAGGCCAGGAGCAGAAAACACAACTGTGGGAAAAGAGCTAGCCAGAAAGGAACCTGGGTCGGCTTCCAGAGCTCATGCTGCACGTGGCCGGGACCCTACATCCTGAGGCCCATCAAGGAGGGCCTCCATAACCCACAGGGCCCCTGGCACAGAGCAGGCCTACGAGCCCATCTCTAAAGGAAGACAGAGGTGTGAGGGCAACGGACCCACAGGCTCATTATAAACCCTTGCCCACAGCACGTCTGACTTTCACAGAAATACTACACCAAGATGCACACAGGTATTAGCTTCCCATCGCTATAACAAAATACCTGACACAGGCTACTTACAAAATTGAGAGGTTTATACTAGTTCACCACTGTGGAGGTTCAAGACCAATAGCAGGTGTCTTTGCTGGTTCCACCTCTGAGGAGGGCAGGGCATTCAGCAGGAGCATGTGTTGGAGCGAGTGTTGGGAAGGTGCTCACACCATAAGCCAGGAAGCAGGGAGACTGAGAAGGGGGTTCTATGACCCTCTGAAAGCATGCCCCAGTGACCTAAGCACCTCCCACTAGGCACTCCTCTTAAAGGACCACAGCAGCTCCTAATACCACCACCCCGGGGACTAAGTCTTACATATGGACATCTGGTGACACTCATCCAAACCACATGTTCCAGTGACCACAAAGCCTTGAGAAATTCTTACCCCACATGGATGGAAAGAGCCAAGTGAAGCCAATTTAACAGTCCCCACTTCTCCCTGTACCAAAAACCAGCAGTTAGTACGGTTCCGTTTGTTTTACGCTCATTTGTTACATCAACCAAATATTTGGTGTCATTCTGCTAAGGTCAGTACACACAGCCAACAGCTCAAACAATGGAAGTGCGGTTTATTTTTAAAAGCACTTACTGAATTGCTCTGGTGTGAGAAGGAGCCATGGGAAAGGTTCACCATTTGCTCTAGTCCAGAGCAACCTTGCACCTGGGCCCCGGAATTCAAATGGCACGGAAATTGAGGTCCCATGCCTGCTCAGAAACAGACTTGCCCTCTCACTACAGTCAGAAAAAAGAATATTCCCTTCGTGGGTCCCGGCTGCTTTTACAGAGATCAGATGGCACAAATGTGTGTTGTCTCTGCTAAGACAGAAATGGCCACCTCTTTCCAGGACGCTATGGCTGACATCCCTCATGCTGAGATCACAGGGAAATGATGTGCCCAGCCCTCACACAGGCCTGGCCTGGCCTCCTGGAGGCTGGCCGTGTCCAGCCCCCATCATAGCCTTCAAATGTCAAGAACACCAGGGGAAACCAACCCCAAATCCAGAGCCAGGAAAGGTGGGGTGGCACCTGGGGAGTGCAGGCAGGCCAGCTGGGGAGTTCAGAGGGACAAGGCCAAAGCAGCTGTCTGCAGGTGGCAGGCAGACCAAGAGACACTAACCGCCTGAAAAGTTTCAGAGCAGAAAGATGGGAAGAATTCAGATGTGGGATTCCTCATGTAAGGAGGTCTGGGAGGGAAAAACAGAAATAAATTGGGACATTGATCCTGGTATCCACATGACTGGAAAAGGGCCGGATGCAGGGAGATGAGAGGAGACCCTTTCCATGGTTCCGGTGGCCCAGCACAAGCCCTGGTGGTGTGCTGCAGGGGAGCTTGTCTCTCCATAGTGCCTGGCAAGGGGAGGCTGTCCCCTCTGGGTCCCACATGAGAAGACGCCACGTCCACCTTTGCCCAGGCCAGGCTCTGGAGAGCTCACTTCCTATGTGACCCTTCCCAGGTGGCTCAGAGGAGAGGCAGGAGCACAGGAAAGAGCAAGCAGGATGGTGAGGGACATTGGAGATAAGTCCCTGAGAGGCCAGCTGATGCCAGCGAGGCCTTCCACGTCCCCCGTGCTCTGAGGTCTCTACCTGGCACTTCCGAAGAGCTCAGAAAAGGACAAACACCAAAATGCAGCCCTCCAGCCCTGCCCTCAGAGCATATCAGCCCAATCTAAGGCTCTGGAACTCCAGAAAAGAAAGGAAGAACTTGCAGAGCTCATCAAGTTTCTTGGTCACCTTCCTGTCTCTGTCATCTCTGCACAGGGCATGACTAACTAGAGGGAGCTGGCTTTGGAGAAATCAAGTTTGTGCCCGAGGCCAGGATGCTGGAAGTGTGTCCCCTTACAGGGACCCTTTCCTTTCCAAACCCATGTCTCTGGAGAGGCAGGGGAGAAGGGTCAGGAGGCAAAATTTGGTTTCCTGGATTGGGCAACTTGGCAGTACATCCTGGATGGGCCAACTGAGTCCCCTGTGAGTCATGGCCCATACCATGGTGAGCACCAAAGTGGCTACATGGCTGCGAGGTCACATCCAGGGACACCAAGAGATGACATGTGAGTTTCCTAGGGCTGCGGAGACACATGGCCACAAACAGGAAGGTCTGAGACAGTAACAAACCGTCCTCCCAGCTCTGACGAGATCGGGCACGTTCAGGGTGGTATGGCCATAGACTCATTCTTCCAGCTCTGGAGGCCAGAAGTAAAAATCAAGGTGCGAGCAGTGCGTCTCCTCTGGAGGCTGCCAGGGAGACCCAGCCTCATCCTAGTCTATGCATCACACCCTCTGCAGCCTCCTCCCTGGTCTATGCTTCTGTGTGCTCTTCTTGTAAAGACAGGAGCCTCTCACCACAGCTCCCATTTCCCAGTGAGGCCCTGCTCAGAGGGACCAGGGTGGAATTCAACACAGCTTCTGAGGATGCATCCCAGCTCAGCGCGCTGGCTGTACCACACCTCCCCGACCGTGGGCATCTTCTCAGGTACATCAGCAATGCCTCGGAAGGCTGTCTCCTGTGTCACGAGCAGTGACTTATCACCTTCTGATGTGGTTTGGATGTGAGGTGCCCCCTAGAAGCTCAAGTGTGAAATAATGCAAGAATTTTTTAGAGGTGAAATGATAATGAGAGTTGTGACTAATAACTGGATTAATCCACTTGAATGATTTATTGGGCCAGAATTATAGGTAGGTAGGGTGTGGCTGGGGGAGATGGGTCACTGGGGCTGTGCCTTTGGGATTTATGCTCTGTCCCTGGTGAGCAGAGCTCTGTCCCTCTCTGTTCCCTGGCTGCCATGTCCTGAGCTGCCTTCCTCCTCCACACCCCTTCTTCCATGACGTTCTGCGTCACCTGGGTCTCAGACCTACAGGGTCAGCCTTCTATGGACTAAGACCTCTGACACCGTGCGGCAAAATAAACCTTCCCTCCTTTATGTTTTCTTGTCAGATCTTTTGGTCACAGTGACAAAGACTGACCAAAACATCTTTTAAAACCAAAGCCCAGGAAAGTTCTGACAAATGGCAGGCTGATTTTCTAAGATGATGTCTGCTAACTGCAGGCCCTGGGCCTTGTGATAGAAACCCAATGTGCTAGGTGTCTCTTTGGAAATCAGCCACTAACAGTTTTTATGCGTCTTCATAAGGTTTAACTGGGCCTGGCGCTGAGCGGATCATCAGCCTCCAGGTTCCCGGGAGAAGACTGCAATCAGGGGAGGGAAGATTTACAGCCCAGCTGGGAAGAGAAAATGCAGAGGGGACCTGCTCTGGGGCTGACAGGGTCCAAGTGACTGCTTGGTTCACTCAAGGAGAACTGAAGGGTACTCCAGTAAATTTAAAAAGAAAGGCAAACTCCGTAATAATGGAACCCTGAGAAGTAATTTAACGAAGAGATTTCATTTCAGTTAATGAATGATTTATTGAAAATAGAAACAGAGGCAGCCCTCTGCTACTATTGCCACTAGAATTCCAAACTAGGGGAGTCGCCGTCTCATTAACCACAGGCTCACACTAATCCCGAACACATGGACTCGCCTTTGGAACCTGGGATCCGCTGGCCTGTGCTTTCTGACACTAATCACCCTCAGTTTTATTTGTTTGAGAATTAAGGTTCTGAGGTCACAGAACATGGTAGAACCAAGTATTCATGAGCAAATCTCAAATGACGGTTCTCATAACTAGGAACCAATCTGATCTTAATAATAGCTTTTAAATTCACATTGATTCACACTTAATGGATGATTTTCCCTACAGACGGGTTATTACATATGGTGGGAATAATTGCTTTTCCAATGTTGTGTTTGGTGGGATTAATTAAGTAGTGTTTGTTTCCTCTCAAGATAATATAAACAAAACTTTGAAATGAGTAATATTCAGATGAGAAGGCGGTGCGGAGGCACCCCAGGTGAGGGTGGGAGCGTCCAGCTCCAGGGTTCTGAGTAATGCAGCACTGGGGAGCTGAGCTCCAGCCCGGGGCTTTCTTCTCGAGACTCTCCCCTCCTTTCGGCTCACTTACACTGGCTGAACTGATTTCCATCGCTAAGGCTTCCGGAGTGCATGCTGTGAGGGACTGGTTTGTTTTCAGTATCCTGAGACTGTAATGCCTAGCTACAGTGAGTTACCAACTATATTACTGAAACTGGGGGTGCCGCGGCATGATGGAGGGGCACTGTGCTCCTCATGCGGGCTGTGCAGACCTGCCCAGCACTCCTGTGGTCACCTCTCTCCTGTCCTCTCCCCTGCCCTCCGTGGATGCGGCCTCCAGAATGCTCTCCCCACTTTTCTTAGCACACATTTCACCCTCAGGAATCAGGGCTCATTATTCTGGTGGCCTGTCTGTCCCCCCCAGATGCCACTTGTTCTGAGTCGCATATTCTACTTCCAGGTTCCTGCTGGTTGGCGTATCCCACCGTCCAGGGGGCTTCTCAAAGCAGTCATGTCTAAAATTGGATTGATTTCCACCTTGCTTCATTTCACGCACCGTGCCATCCCTGGCATCACATCTGACTGCACCTCTGGGTCCCCCTGCCTTCCACCACCAGGCAGCTGCCTTGCCAGCAGTTTCTGATGCCCTCATGCCTCCGTCCATCCCTCTGTTCCACCCTCCCTGATGCTGCTGGCCTGTGAGTGGGCACCTGCTGCCCTGCCCTCTGTGCTGGCCTCTTGGTGCCCCTGCCATGTTCCCACCAGGTCATAGCACACAGCTCAGAATGCCTGCCCTGGTCTGTCCTGGGGAAACATTTGAGTGATGCTGATAAGACCCAGCTCCGCATGACTAGCTCTGCAGGACACAGTCTCCTTGGGCACCACGAGGTTCAGCTGCCCCAGCCCTGCCCACAGCTGGAGTGCCTCCCGCCTCCTCTACACAGGCCACCCTGGAGCCTCTCTCTGGCTTCACTGCCTGTACTGCAACGGGCCATGTTGCAGAGGCCTGGAAACTCAGCACCGAGCTGGGCAGAGGACAGCAGGGCATCCACGCAACCCCTTTCCCAGAGACGCCGGACAGACAGTGAGAGCAGAGAAGTGGGAGTCCTCATCCTCCATGCACAGGACCTTGGTGGCACCTTGAGAAGCTTCTGCACTGTGGATCCAAATAGCAGACTTCTGGTGGCTTCAGCAGCCAGGTGAAAAGAGAAAAGCAAGCTTGACTCTGGACGAATTGTCTGCTTTGCAAATTATCCCATCAAGGTTGTGCATGCGGCTTCCTTATTTAAGAAAATCATCACATAAAAAATACAGTGTGGTGCAAACAGCGGTCTCTTGAGGAAAAGAAGTTCAATAAACAAAAAGCTCGCATTCCTTTCCAAGCATATCTGAGCCAGGCTTGTGATGAGTGGCAATAGCCACACCCAGGGACATAAGGATGAGGGACAGGTGGGTCAAGATGTAGACTGAGCTGGGGGCCAGCAGAGCTGAGAGGAGCGTGGCATAAGCACGCAATGGCCCTTCACTTTGCGCACACCTGGTGTGACCCTGAGCTTCCCTGAGAGGTGAAAGGGCTCAGATGGCTGAGTGCTGGAGTGGACAGATAATCAGGAAGGTCTAAGGGCACAGCAGAGGCAGGGGTGGGCAGCAGGGGACAGATGGGCTCCGACACAGTGAGCTCCTTCCTGTACCCCAGGTGTTAAAAATGCATAGCCTTGGGGGCTGGAGCGGTGGCTTAGCAGTTACGGTGCTTGCACAGCATGTGCAAGTACACAGGTTCAAACCCCAGCACCCACGTACGTACACAACTGTCAGAGCAATGAAATCTGTGTGAAAAACTCAATAAAAATCGATCCTCTCTCTCTCTCACTGTCCTTCTCTCTTTAAAAAATGCATGGCCTTCCCTTTTTGGTTTCTTTCCACAAATGTGCACTGAGTGCCACTGACATGCTGCATCTAAGAGAAGATGGTCATAGGACCTGTTGGCCAGGTCCAGAGGGCTGGCCATCTGGCTTCCTGGGCAGGCAAGGGCCCTGCCAACTTCCCCCACCCCATGGCCCAAAACTCGTCCCTCTGAAAGCAGGTGGAAGAGGAAGTCTTGACCACATGGTGGGGTGAGGGCTCGGTCAAGGACACACGTCCACCTCAGTGGCAATGGATGAACCCAGCCTGGTCTAGGTGCACTGAGGGAGGATGCAAGTGACATAAAACATAGGCCTGGACCTCCAGTGTCCAGACAAGGACAGCAGGGTCTCTTCATAGGCCCCTACACCCAGACCAGGAGACAGTCACTTTGGGCTGTGGGGTTCTCCCCACGGGGAAGGTGGACAACTTCTTTCTCACTAGTCCTCACCTCCTTTGAGTAAAGTGATAGTCTTTAGCCACAGTGTCCCGACTCCCATGAACAGGCCACCCCTGCCAATTCTTGGATGAGTCGAGGCAGCAGGGCACCCGGGGAGACCCTGCTCTGGGAAGGAAGCGTTGGGAGCATAGCCACCCCCAGTCCTCTCCTGGGAGCCGTGCACAAGAGGCCTGCTGGCACCGCCAAGGGGCCTCGCACACGCCTGCCACCAACAGATGCCTTTCTCTGAGTCGTGCTGAGTTCCGGGCCCCGATCTGGCAGACGGCTGTCGGGTCTGCGCTTTGTTTCCCAGAGTCCTTCACGTTACAAATTGAACCTGTCAAGCCAGGACTTCCCATCTCTGGTTTTAATATCCCTAACAACTCCGAGGCAGCAAACTGGTGACCAGCAGACAGGGCATGAAATTTGTCTGCCAATATCAACTCTCTGTGGGTCGGATGTCACTTCATATCACTAGCAGCTTTTCCTCGGGAAGCACAAAACAAAAAGCCCATCGCGGCCGGTAAGGCGCGGGAATGGCTGCATTTCTTCTTCAATAAATGTGATCAATGGTACACCTGACCACCAGGCATGCCACACGTCTAATCAATCAGCAGGAATGCGAACGTAGGCAAAGAAGGGTGCAAAGACGCACCTGGACCCCTGCTCCGAGAGCCAGCACACCTGCCAGGATCAGGGTCCAAGTCTCCTTTCTTCACAGCTGGCTCACATTGCTCCAAGGTCCTGCTCACCTTGATCCTGAGAGTATTACCTCAAAGGCCATTGCAACCTTTGGCGGCCCCTCTGGCTCCTAAAGACCCTGTAAGCCCAGATGGCAGAGCTCTGCAGCACCAGAGCTCCCAGGAGCAGAAGCTCTGCCTGAGTCCCAGGGTCCTGGGCCTGGAACACAGAATCAGGTACAGATGTGTGTTCCCAGAGAGACATGAGGTCCCCTAGCATTTTTCCAAGAATTTTTAATTTTGTTATTTTTTGGAGTACTGGGGATTGAACCTGGGGGTGAGTCACATGCCCAGCCCTTTTGTATTTTTATTTTTTGTTTCGAAACAGGGTCTTGTTATGTTGCTTAAGGCCGGAGCTGACCTTGAACTTGTGATCCTCCTGCCTCAGCCTCCTGAACTGTACCACCATGCCAAATCCCAGTGAAAGAAATGCAGAAAACTGGAGTGGTCATATTGGAGAAGCACAAAAGGAAACTGTCCAAAATCTGTGTGGTCTGTCAGAAATGCCACTGGGGACCGACTGTGACTCAGCTCAGTGAGAGTGAAACATATCCAGAGGTACTGTGGACATGAAGGCTTTCCAAGGATCTGCAACTCCTCCTGTCCCCATCAAGCCATACACTTCTGTCTCCGAGCAGCGCCTGGCTCAGCGCCTGGCTCTGTACCTGGCCCATGGCCCCTAGTGGGCGAGTTCTCTGCGATGGTGTAAGGAGGCTGGGAGAGTCTATTTCCCCCTGGGACTGCCTCCTGAGATCAATACCTGTCTGATAGATTACTTACGGGCTGCATTTCCCTCTGCCTGACACCAGAAATGCCGGGTGTCCTCTGCTGTCTCCATCTAGACACCTAATGAACAGTGCCACCCAGCACAGGGCAAGCCCCAGGTGAGCTCTGGCTCTGCAGCAAAGAGAACCAACCAAGGTGCAGGCAAAGCCCAGTGAACTGGCTCGCTGCTGAGTCCCGTCTGGTCTTGCACGGGTCCCCTGGCCTCTGAGGTGCTCACAGAGCAGCTGAGGAGAGGCACTGCTGGTGAAGGGCACTTCCTCCACCTTGGCACTTGCTGTTTTGAGGGGCTGTATTCTTCAACCTTAGCACTGCTCACACTTACACAAAGAGACATCTGGCCCGCAGGTGACCATTCAGACTTCCACCCTAGATTTCCAGAACGCAAACTAAAAACAAGCTGGGCTGGGGGCTGTGGGCCTCAGGCTGAGAAGGCCAGGTGTCAAGCCCTCTGCCTGTTATGAGGCTTCAGGGAGGTGGTGGCAGGAAGGCATGAAGCTGGCTTTCTGGAGCAGGCAACAAGAGAGGCCACGTCCTGGTGTCTGGTTCTGATTTGCCCCACCTGGCCATCTAAATGGCAGCCAGCACCAAGGTGGTCCTTCCAGCACACCCATGCTGCCCTGAGCCTGTGTGCACCAAGGCAGTCCTTCCAGCACACCCATGCTGCCCTGAGCCTGTGTGCACCAAGGCGATCCTTCCAGCACACCCATGCTACCCTGAGCCTGTGTGCTTCGAATGGGGGGCAGGTGATATCTTCTGTCTCAGTCAGAGTCAGCAACACAGGCCCAACACATCCACAGTGGAAGGAGAGGGGCATGCAAGGTTCCAGTGACAGAGTGTGTCCCTGAAGCCCAGCAACGGTGAAATCCTGGTGCCCAGTTCCTTACAAATGGACATATGCGCTTGGCGTAGGACCCAGCAATCGCACTGCTGGGCATTTATCCCAGAGGAATAAAAACCTATGCCCATGAAAAACTATACGCGGATGATCAGAGCAGCTTTATTCATAACAGCCCCCAAATGGAAATAACCCAAGTACCTTAAATGGTTAAAAAAAAAATCCATGCACACTACGGGAGGCTGTTCAACGACAGAGAAGGAACAGAGAACTGCTCCACAGAACTTGGATAGACCTCAAAGGTTATGTTGAGTGGGAAAAAGCCGGTCTCAAAAGGCTGCCTACTGCATAACCCCAGCGTCATGATGGTCCTACGGTGACTGGTGACCAAATTATAGAGATGGGGAGGAGATTAGCACTTGCCAGAAGCCAGGCAAGTTGAGGAGGATGAATGTGGCCATGGATATAACTCATTTTCTCAGTTGTGGTACTTCATAGTTACTCAAGATGTTACATGGAGGGAAGGGGCAGCAGGATCTCTCGGAATCACTTTTTGTAACTGGATGGAAACCTGTAATTATCTGAAAATAAGAAGTTCCAAAAACACAATGAAAAATCCACTTTCCACTCAAATATGTCACCTTCATTTTGACTATCACAGACAAGTTGTATTGTATTATGTAAGTGTACACAACGTAAAAACACAGGAAGGCAGAGACAAGGTAGATGCTGTCTGGATTGAGTCGACATCATTGTGCCCGTAATTAACTCAAGATCTTTGACACTCATTTCAGAAAAATTCAGGCATGCAAGAAATCAGGGCATAACCATAAACTCACTCCTCCCACAGGAGTCAATAGTAAGACTGGCAGAAACAAAACCACCAAGTTCAAGGGACTGAAAGACTGGACAGAGAATTTGCTTCTGGTTAGCCAAAATGATGAAATAAAAAATTCCCCAACAGAACCTGCAATCGACATGCATGGGTTGACCTGCAGATTACATGGAGGAAGAAGGAAAAGACAAAATAAGAAAATACAATGGAAAAAGAGAACTAGATTAAAATACAGACAGAAAATGAAAATAACTGTTAAAACACACACACACACACAAGAGAGATATATGAGTATCCAGGAAAGGAAAAGAAAGAGGATAGGGTAGAAACAATGATAACAGGGGTACTGAGTGAGGATTCTCCAAACCCAACCTCCGAGCAACAGAAAAACAACAAGAAGCCACGTGCGTCCAGCCATGCAAAAGCACGCTCAGACGCCATTCCCCCCGAAAGGCTGGCAGACAGCACTAGTTAGAAACAATATGTTGGGAAGGTGGTGAGGAATAAGCACCCTCATTTTTTCCTGCAGAGAATGAGTAACTGAATAAGCCTGCAGAGTGGGAGCAGTGTTATCCACCAACATTTGCATATTCATTTGTTTGCCTAGCCACTCAAACCTTTGCAAGGAATCTATCACAAAGAGGCTGGCAAAAAACATGAAAAGATGTGTCTACACAGGGCTATTAATGGAACACCATCCATAAGAGCAAAAGACTGAGCTCCTTCAAATTAGAGGACTCCGTGAAAACGTCGTGTGTACGGAGGCAATGGTAACAGTGAGGCCGCGTTCCAGACCCCAGGTGTAGATGGAAAAGTGTCTACCACACACTACCACTTGATAGGTGTAAGAGTGAGGTGGTCCAAATTATTGTTTAAGTAATGATGCACACATAAACAACAAACTGATAAAAATGGTTTCCTGGAGGGAAAGAGAGGGACCAAAATAAACAGATTACAAAAACACCTGTTTACTACACTTGAACCACCTAATATTAACAAAAAATATAAATGTGTGATCGCTAATAAGCAAAAGCTAAATGAAACCATTCTAAATATCAAAATGATGACTTGAGCCACACAGGAAGAATCATCTCATTGCCTGGAAAGTGCAAGGACTTGACTTGTTTCTCTTGCAGGATACATTTAGAAAGGAGCAACTTCCCAAGCAAACTCTGTCCTACATTAACTGCTATGTATTACGAATCATTATTATTTACTATTTACACACATGCGCACGTGCACGTGCGCGCACACACATGCACACACAGGGGGCGGGGAGAGAGTTGGAAATAACAAGTAATCATGTTGGTGTCCTTAGGGAACCAAGATTTTCAGAGTTAGAAACACATTAGACATAGAAAATCAAAGAAGATAAATGAAATGTGAATAACCCTAGCTGGAACTGGATTTAGTATGGACTCACATTGATTTTTTGAAAATGCATTTCCCAGCTCTATCCACTGAAAGGCTTGGCACTGATGACCAGCTCAGTCACCATGAGCACACTCAGCGCCCAGCTTTGGTCTCTAAATACCTCTTCCCCGAAAAGCAACTGCAGTTTTTTAACTTATTCCAGGTCTGGCATAGATGTACACAATCTGCCTGGGACATTCTGTCAACTTAGAAAGCAAAGCCATTCATTATCAAATACTACCTGAGTCATGTGAGAAGGACCCAGGAGGAAAGTCTTCTGCTGGCCCAAGATAAGAATACGGTCTGCCATAGACACACACGCTAATTCACAAAACTGTTGAAGAAAATCCTCACTGTTCCCCAGAGGATGCTAGGGGACCAAATCAAGTATCTGGAAAATAAAAATGGCAAGCATTTATCCCTCTTTTTGTTAAGAAAAGCTCTCCATGATGACCAAATGCTTTGTGGATGAATTTTTCTATTCTAATGAACAGAGACAGAATAACACAATGAGAAGAATATATTTTGACACCCCAAAGGAAAAATGGGTCTACTCAATGTTCACTACTGGCTACTAAAACCCTTCGGTGAAAAACGACTGCATCCTGAATAAATCTGGACAAATGGATGGACACTGACAATGGCTGAAAATGCTCACCATGCTTCACCTTCCAAGAGAGACAGACTGGCAGGAGTACTTTCTGGTGGGACCAGAGGGGATCACCTCATCACCAGCAGGCATTGTTGCCAAGCAACCACCCAAATAAAAATCAGAATTCCCCTGAATCTGCAGCTTCATCAGTTTACAGGGAACAGAGCAAACATGCTAAACAACATCATAGGGTCTCAGGTGTCCAATCTGCAAAATCGGATGTGACAATTACTACAGGACAAGCATTGTGATAAAGGGGCAGAGGGAGGCAACCTAAGACGCATGCTGGATGTGAGGGGTGTACCTTGTTTAGACAGAGAATTGAGCAAAATGCAGAATACACAGTCCTTATAATATATCCACAGTCCATATAATATATACACAGTCCTTATAATATATGCACAGTCCAAATAATATATACCCAGTCCATATAATATATCCACAGTCCATATAATATATACACAGTCCTTATAATATATACACAGTCCATATAATATATCCACAGTCCATATAATATATACACAGTCCATATAATATATCCACAGTCCATATAATATATACACAGTCCTTATAATATATACACAGTCCTTATAATATATCCACAGTCCATATAATATATACCCAGTCCATATAATATATACACAGTCCATATAATATATACCCAGTCCATATAATATATCCACAGTTCCTATAATATATACCCAGTCCATATAATATATCCACAGTCCCTATAATATATACACAGTCCATATAATATATCCACAGTCCCTATAATATATACCCAGTCCATATAATATATCCACAGTCCCTATAATATATACCCAGTCCATATAATATATCCACAGTCCCTATAATATATACACAGTCCATATAATATATCCACAGTCCCTATAATATATACACAGTCCATATAATATATCCACAGTCCTTATAATATATACACAGTCCATATAAGTAGACTCAGAATGGTTATAAGGAGTTGTTGTTCTGTTCCACCTCTGTATGAAAGCTTCCACAGTGCAAAGCCAAAAAACAAAATAACCACGTGGATTAGACCCTACTGGAGAAAAGGATGCACTGCCGCCAACAAAACCAACCAAAAAGACAGCGGGATAATTACCGGCAAGTTGCTGCAAGAAATTAACGGCCAGCCTCAAATTCTAACTCTGAAATCTTAAGAACACGAAGACAAACCAAAGACATTTTTGGAAAATTAAGAAGATTCAAAAGCAGCAGACCCAGATGTTCCTCAAACAGAAAAAATAATGGACTGCAGATGGCGGTCAGGGGCACGTGAAGGCCTTCAGCTGAGGCCTGCGCAGAGGGGAGATGCAGGCAAGGTGGATGGCCGCAGGAGCCCTGGGCCAGCTCCGGGGGACCTGCTGGAAAGGGCCCCTCAGGACACCAAGCGTCCATCCACCAGCAGGATGGAAGGCAAGAGGTACCCCAGGCCCCGGAGCCCAGTGCCATCAGAGGAGCTCAGAGCAAGCTAGGAAGGCAGTTTCACTGTGCCCAGAGGGAGGTTCCTCATGTGGTTCTGCGCTGCAAAGCCACCATCTCACAGATGCATGCACATTCGAGAGGGTCCTCAAATTCCATGTCGCTCTCCCTGGCCCAATCCCAGGGCCCAGTGATACTGGTGGACTGAGGGAGCAGTCTCTGCACCCCTTGCCTTCTGGACCTAGCTGCCTGCTAAGGGGATGTAGGGGCACATGGTGCTCAGCACTGAGTCCTCTCCTAACTCCACACTGGAGCTGAACCGGGGCTGGGAACAGTCAGGAGCAAAGCCCCAGCATCAGGCCTGAAGAAGAAAAGAGGGGGAGAGGCTGGAAGGTTCTAGGCGAAGCTGTCGGCAGGGACCATTTGTGCACCATGAGCCAATTTTCTCAGTGCTATCTGCTACAATAAACGTGGATCATCTTTGCAGACAAAGAAACAGCATGCTCTAGCATGAAAGGCGGCACTGCGAAAGGAGCCTGGGACAGGAGCCTGGATCCACGGAGCTCTAGTGCAGACCCAGTCAGGTCTGAAGACGATGACTGCTGACAGGTCTCACTAGATGGCTGTCAATTTTATTCGGGAGAAGAACATATTAGAACCCAGAAAGGAAAGGAAGGAAGCTGGGCTGCCAGATATCCAAACCACATTCTGAAGAAATAGTAACGCGGTCCTACCCCAAGAATGAAAGATCTCACCACTGACACAACAGGCCGCCCGGAGAGTGTCCACAGTGTCATTTCAAGAACTTAGCTGATAGGATCACCTGTAAACTACGGAGAAGGAGTAGTTCACATGTGGTGCTGTAATAACTAACTGGAATTTTAAAAGGTCATTTCAATTCATTTAGCGCCAAGTATTAGATTCCAGAAAAACTGAAATTTAAATGTAACATAATAAATAAAACAAAATAGTTAAATCTAAAATGGCATATGAAATTTGCAGATGGAAGCTGCCTTCCTGGAGAAATCATGAAGAAGGGAATGGAGAGATGCAAGTTAGACATTTGTATATGAAACACCAAAAATGAGCTTTGACAAACCATAGACACGTGAGATGGCAAACCATACAAAAAAGTATTTGTGAAAATGTGACCTAGGTTAATATGAGCATTATATAAAATGCTGATGAAATTTTTAAGGAAAAACGTTAAAACCCAGTGGGTAAGGGCAAAAGACTTGAGCACTCTGCAAAACAGGAACTACAGTTAGAAAGAAAATGGATAGAAACAGTTTTCTTTTGCAAATAATTGAAGAAATGCAAATTTAATCAAGATAAGCAACTTTATACTATTACATTAACAAACTTTTCTTGCTTACGATAAATTCTGGATTCTGGCAAGAATGCAATAAAATGGATAAAATCCTTTTGGAAAGCAATTTGACAATGTGTATCAAGCTCCAGTAATCCCACTTCTGGGAATGTATCCTAGGAAATAATCCAAAATACAGACACCATATGCATAATACTCTTACGACAATGTTATCTCTAACAGTACAACCCGAGAGCAACTAAGTGTACAAGAACGAGAGAATGTGCTGGCAAATTCTGGAACATCATTGGACAGACTCCTAGGCAGCCAGTAACGGAGTTGGTAATGAACATTCCACAGGAACAAGGAAAGGGCTTGTGATACTGCAAAGTACCAGGTGCAGCACGTGGACCTTACACCGTGGTTATGAGCAAGAGAAGCGGGCCTGGAAACGGACCTGCAGGAGCCAGGCAGAAGGGCTGTTGCAGGGCCAGGATTACACGAGCTTCTCCCAGTCCTTTATTTTTCCAGACTAGGCACAGGATGGTCTCCTTCCTTCTGTAATTGGTGAATCTAATGCGCTGAAGGAAATGGCATCCTTTGCTCCTTGTCTCTGGATGGTGGAGAAGGCAGTGTGCCCTCTGGACGTTTCTGCCACCTCCTTGGTGTGCAATCAGGTCATGACTGCAGAGTGGGGCTCAGCGAGAGGCCAGGACAGAGCCACCCCCTGGGCTTGCTTGGCTATGCATTGTACTCCTCCTCTCCCTCCTCGGACCTGCTACATCCAACAGCTGCTGTGCATGGCAGACATGTGACACAGCAAGTCCCCCCAAGAGCAGAGAAAGGCACAGCAGGAGATGGATCTGAAGATCCACGCATTCAAGGCAGCCCAGCAAAACCCCAGTGCCATGCTCCACGAAGGCCTTGCTCCATGCTAGGTGAAGGGCTCTGCTCCCAAAACCGACCCACCAAAACTCCTGGCTGTGCCAAGCAGATACCCAAGAACGTCCTGCCCCTCTGCCCCATTTTAAAATCACAGGATGCACAGTCCTGTGAGCTTTCCCAGGGAGCTCTGCACGTGTGTGTTCTCCTGCCATGGGAGGTAAGAGCTTGTGAAGATAGTCGGAAGAGCCCTGAGCCCCCTTGCTGCCCTCCGGATGACTCCCGGCATCCTTGCAGACACAGCCTGCCCTTCTTTTTTTTCTTAGAAATACCTGCCACTAAGAAACAACAACTGGATGTCACCAAAACCGGGCTTGTTTTCAGCAATAAGCCACAGCAGAGAGAATATGGAGCCAACTGAATGGCTTGTTATTGGCTGAGGAGGCAAAGAAAGGACAGGCAAGAGGAGAGAGGAGAGGAGGAGAGGTTAAACCCCAACCGGATTTCCTCAGTGACCTCCTTGGGCCTGCCTTGGCCTTTCAAACCAATCCTTGCAACATCTCTGACAAGTCCATGGTCTCCATGTTTCTGAGACCAGCTCTGCTGCAAACAGGCCAAGAAAGCCCAGTGACTTGCAAAGGGGGTCCACCTGGTCTCAGGCTGGCAGGAGCCTGCCTGCCTATGTTGTGGGATCTCAGGGATCTGTGTCTGGGGCCTCTTCTGTAAGGGGGCAAGTGTGGCTAAAGTCCAGGGAGGTGATCCTTGCGAAACACAAAGGCTCTACAGGTAAGAAACACCAAGGAGGGCTCTTTGACTTTGTGTCCCCAAGGACAGGACACCACAGGGAGACGGAATGACAGCGATACATTCAGGTGTACGAGGTTTCCCCGTCAAAGGGCAGAATCTGGATTCTCACCAGAAACCCCATTGCTTCCACCAAGCCATGCAGAGGGCAGTAGGAGGTCACGCTCCTTCCCCAACACAACCTCAAACTGTGCTTCAGTGAATTTAAAGCATGCCTCAACAAAGCCGATCAAATCACAAGGTCGACCGAAGAGGGACCAGCTCAGAGTTCACGGAACAGCAGCAAATACTGTTGCACGTGATAACTGCTTTTTTTTTTTTTTTTTAATTCCTTCAGAACAAAGACAACTGCTTTCCCCTTCTTCTTAGGTTTCTCAAATAAATTTGTAAACCAAAACAAGAAAGCAAGTGACAAAAGAAGGAAGCTAGAAAGGCTGGGAGTGGAGAGGGAGGGGAAAGGGACAAGGAAGGAAGGAAGGAAGGAAGGAAGGAAGGAAAGAAAGACAGACAAAGAAAAGATGACTGAAACCTCCTGAAACACTGTACACCCATCAGTGCGTACGACTGCACTCATGCTAAGAGACTCTGCCGATGGCACTGGGCTTTGCTGGGTAAAAGCCATCTGTCAAAGCAATGGAGTCTTTCCTATTTCGTTTTGCTCAATGTCATGGTTTGGCAAAAATTAGCAGTGTGGAAAAGTCTAGAGTTGATTAAGAATTTAGCTAATTAGAGACTCCAGTTGTTCCAAGGAAGCTATCTCAATGTTTCCTGGGCAGGAGACTCAAAGGAAGGGAGCCATCCCCACTGAGGTCTGGATCCAAGTTTACTGAGAAAGGAAAAATACTGGTGGGTGACATTGCCTACACTTTGTACAGAGTAAGAGGTGTCTCCCTAGACAGGTTAGAAGCAGAAAGGAAATAGGGGAGAGCTGAGCAAACACTGGTGGAACACCTTCTATGCCTTCCAGGACCTTCTAGGAAGCTACATCTACACCTTGCGTTCCCCTCTGTTCAGCCTGCTGGCTTGCCAACTGCTGCCCTAAAGAGGTCATGACACACTTCCGGGTGCTGGCACACGCTGAACCCTCAAGTCACAGCAACCATCCCCTCTGCTGCCCACAGAATCCTGTTCTCAAGGGTGAGGGAGTAGCTCAGTGATAGGAGCGCAGGCTTGGCACGCACAAGACCCTGCGTTCAACCCCCAGCACTGCAAGAAATAGAACTTATTCTCCCTGCGAAGCGTAGATCCCAGATGAACTCTGCTTAATGTTTCCCTGAGCCTCTCGGCCAGCGGGCCCTGACATGTGGTGTGTAACTCCACGTATGCATGTTCCCGGTCCAGTGGGTTAGCTTGATTGCTTCCATGTCCCTGCTGAAACAGGACTTCTTCCAGAGAGAGAGAGAGGAGAGAGAGGAGAGAGAGAGAGAGAGAGAAAGAGAGAGAAGTAAAACTAGGAACTTACACATGAGCAACCAACCAAGCTGCAACTGCAACACATTCTCTAAAGGAATCCCAAAATAACACCCCATCATCAGTGTCCTCCACAGCCCTGCATCCCAGCCTTTGGGGCAGGGCCAGCGACCCCATGGGGCTAAGTGAGCATCTGCTTGTTCGAACTCACTGGTTCAGGTGGGCACCCCAGCTCTGGAGATGCAGTGGAAGACATGAGCCAGGGATGGGCTCCGGCTCTTCTGCTAGCCTCTGACTACGGCAGGGACTAATGCAGCACTGGGTCTTGAGACAGGAGGAGCCTGGGCTCTGATGGGGGAGGGCTTCCTGTCCATGGACAACAGACGCCTGGCAACCAACAGAGGACCTTCCTGCTCATCCTTTCTGCAACGTTGTGTCCTCCAGTGTTCCTGCAGGAGGGTCTGGAACTGTCCTGTTATAAGATCTCCACAGACTGTCCTTGGGGAGAGTCGGGGGGCTTGCCCACGTCACTGTGTGTGCTTCTGCATGCTAAACTCTGGGTCATTTTCTCAACAAGCACAAAACTGCTACACCCAGACAATTTGTTAGGCCATGGCTCAGCGAGCTAATACCTCTTTCGTGCTAACGTCCTACCAATTATAACTTTGGCAATGCATTTAAGGAAGGCTGCAGCTTTATGAATTTGTTTCTTGAAGGAAGTTAAACAAATCCACTTCTCAATTTAAAAGTAAAACTGTATCAGGTAGCAAGGCCCCGGAGCCTCCATCTCCAGCCATGCTGGAAACTCAGCAGCAAAGCCTTCCCCACAAAACAAGCACGGAAGCCAAGTCAGGAGCTGAAAGCCGATATTGCTAAATGGAAATACATTAAATATGGCTTTACTATAAATTCCAAAGGAGTAACTTGCTAAGCTACACAGTGTTGGCAATTTGCTAGCTCAGGAGTAAAATGGGGACCCGGGGCTGAATGGATCTTCATTTCCTCTGCAGTCTTTTACAAACGGCAGAGCTGAAAATAGTTTTGATTTTCTCTCAGGCTGGAGTGAAAGAATGAACAGGAGAGAGAGAAAGAGGGACATCTTCAATTCTGAAGGAGCACACAGAAGCAGCTAGCGGTGCTGAACAGCTCGGATTTGAAGGACGGTGGCGTTCTGCATTTCTGCCACTCATCCTAACTTACCTGCACATGATTTGCTCCTGCAGCTGCTGATTTCTAATCTATGCCCTGACTTCTCTGATGTCAAAGTGCTCGGCAAGAGGCTAAGTGCCTGCAAGAACAATGAACAAATTGCCAACTTTGTCCCCAGCAGCTGTCAAAGATGAGCAAAGCCCCTTCATCCTGGCCTTCAATTTGCCAAGTGCCTGAAAGCTGCTGAATGCAGAGTGAGATGTGCGATATTTTTATCTAAGTTGAAAAAGAAAACCTTAAAAAAAAAAAAAAGATCTTTACTTCTAGAGCATTTTACTCAAAGAACAATGGTTTCCCTTTATTCAAAAATAAAAATAATATTAAGTAAATTTCTAATACCACAAAGATTCCTTCAAAAATGAATGTGTCCTTCACGTATAACATATGAGTCAGCTTTAAGGTCACTTTCTCACATCTCCACTATATGGTATCATAGCCACTGGGTGCATGAGTGGAACCCTTGCTTCTCCTGGGAATCTGCTGGGTAACTGCAGCAAACAAGGGGCTTGGTGCACCAGGCAGGGCTGCCCTTGGTGCTGTGCCTAATGTGGTCCATAAAGGGGGGGGACAGCCCCGTAGTGAGCCCCAGCAAGTGACTCGAATTCCAGCTGTCTCTGGTCCCAAAGGCCCACTCAACTGGCACACAGTTGAGACAGGTGCAGAGGCTCTACGTCAGCACTGCAGGGCACTGCCCAGGTGGTGACATCACTTGATGACCTCATACTTCTTCCTCCCCGCCCCCTCACCGCAAAACGGGTAGGGAAGGTGCAATGGAGGCAAAAATCACTGAGGATGTAAAAAAACGAGGCCATGGGTGCTGAGGTCAGGCAGACGTCCTGTTGCAGGGCCGCCACGGCTGCTCTGGCTGAAGCACCCACGCTTCCCGGGGCCTGCAGGTATCTGTCGGGGAACTGAAGCCAGGAGGAAAATTTGGCACCTGTGTCCGCACTGGTTTGCCTTCCACTTCAGCTCGGAGCCCTCCTGTACTGCACTCATGTTAGTCACGAAGTGACTAAAACTGGTAGCAAGGTGATCATCCGCAAAGTTCCTATTCGCTGCATCCCCCTTTGAGGCTACAGACACCAAAGGAAGAGGCACTAAGACATATGTTCAAGACTCACAGGGGCATCACCCCCAGACTATCAACCAACGGCCTTTCCAACACCCTGTTCTAGACCACTGCAGTGGCACCCTCGGTGTCCAGACTCAGTCACTGCCCTGGCCCACTCCATCTTGCTCCTCCTGCCTGCTCTCTCTCGGAATCACTTCTCCTTCCAAGCCGATCAGGGTAACGAGACTCACAGGCAATCGGCTGCTGGCACCAGCAGGACCCCGCAGAAGCAGACCTGAGACGGTGTGACCATGGCTGCTTGACTGTTTGCACTTTCCCTACACAGTCCTGGAGCTGTCCCCAGGACCTGGACAGCAGTGCCTAGCGGGTGCTAGGCCCAGCATTGCTACAGTAAAACAAATTCGCTTTCTGCTCCTCCCGCTCTGGTCTCTGCTGATTGGGGTCTCACAGTCTGCTGGGGCCCAAGAGTCAGGACTTTGGTCTAGGACTCCTTAACAATTCTTCTCTGATTGCTTAGTCATGAGACCCTTGTATGGCTAAATATTAAATGCTTTGGTTGTGAAAATAATTTGTGTGAAATCCGCCAACAAGCCTAACCATTGGTGGATGTTTAAGCTGTTCTTAGCACCATGAATGGTATTTTACTGTGAAACAGCCATGCGTGTGCTCAGGACCATTAGTAGGAAGCACTACATTGGAATTATTCTTTAAACTTAACACAAAAATGATGGAATTCATCAACGCATCAAGCATCTCCTAGGAGCCCAGGGTATTCAGGACACTGAGCTGCTACCTTGGGGCCCAGCCACCCCACCAGGTGGGCGTC
Organism: Aplodontia rufa; assembly: GCA_004027875.1. Taxonomy (NCBI): domain Eukaryota; kingdom Metazoa; phylum Chordata; class Mammalia; order Rodentia; family Aplodontiidae; genus Aplodontia; species Aplodontia rufa. Next base: position 22,046 of record PVKS010030551.1, read on the forward strand.
ATGCTGGGCATCCCTTGGCTAAGTCTGGATGAGTGCTTATTTCTGCCCTTCCTGTCATTAGCGACAGATCTGAACACTGTCACTCAGAAAACTTTCCTCATGATCAACAATGCCAGCAGTGTCTCAGAGTTTGCCATCACGGGTGATTACATTGTGACAAGAAAAACTATTTTTTTTTTTTAAGAAAGAGAGAATCAATTTTTATGTAGTTTTTCATGTGGCTTTCATTGCTCTGACACTAGTTATGTGGTGCTGGGGTTCAAACCCATGCCCTTGCACATGCCAGGCAAGCACTGTAACCACCGAGCCACCACTCCAGCCCCAAGAATAGATCTTTTTGAAAAAGAACAAAATACATTTTTCCCCTTTCTTTATTCCCTGCCCCCTGCCCAGCACCCACCCCTGCCATCACTGTACCGTGTCGTCATGGTCATCAGCTGCTCTGGCCCTGCACCCTGGAGTTATGAAGGAATATCAACCTTTGAAGTCAAATTGACTTTCTTAACTTTCTGAACTTAGTTACCTACTCTGAAAAGAGAGACACTGGGTGGAAAAGGGAGAACAAAGCTTTCTGGTCACCGAATACAAGTGTGGATTCCTTCCTTCCTTCCTTTCCTTTCCTTTCCTTTCCTTCTTCCTTCATTTTTCTCAGATTCTACTAAAACCTGGTCTCATTTTCTGAGGACCTCGGAGCAGACCAACCTGCCAGGCTGGCGAGGGAACTGAAGAGGGAATGAGTGCCAGGCAACACCCACAGCTGCAAAACGCCAGGAACTGTGCTCAGTGCTCCTTTAAACACTGATGGTCGCCCTGGTTGGGAAAGACGAACACAGTGGAGTTTAGGTCTCTTCCTTCTAAAAGGTAAGTCTGCTGATTTAAGGGCACCTACGTATAAAATTGTCTACACACCGCACTGAACACAAAGAATCTTAATTGTATTTTGTAGCTGATTTTAAAAAATCCATACAGCAAGGACACCATGGCGTTTCAGGAGACAGCTCCTGGGTGAGGTTGGCATGCAGCTTTACAACTGAAACAAAACATACACTGAAATTGCATGGACCCACCATGCATCATGTCACACCAAGCCAGTCTGTTATTAAGCTGCACTATATCACGTGAAATAAGAAATGACTAAGAGACAAAAGTTGACTTTCACAGTAAAATGAAGCCAAAAGTTTTGGGAAGACTACAGAGATGACTCCTTCTAAAAGCTGCTGTTAACTTGGATGGCCTGAGACCACCAGAAGGGCTCAGATCCTTCCCCAGTTGTCTTCGGTTGTTGCTTGGCTTTAAACACATGAAAACCAGTTCACTGAGGGTGTAGGACCAAAAAGGCAATGTGAGATGCTATCGGCACAGGGACCTTACAGAGTCAGCAAGCCAACAGGAAGAGCACGCTGATGAATGGATGCCGAGAAGGGGGTGCAGGTTTGCATGTTTCCAGTTAAACCACAGCATGCACCACGTGTAATTCAATGGTCCACTGCCATGGACAGCCACTGTCCATGGAGCTCCTCCATGGAGCACAGGACAGCCGTCTCCAGGCTGGGCCTCCTCCCGAGTCACTCTGTTCCCTGAAATAGTGGTTTGCCTCGAGTCATTTCATTTTGAGTCCATGCACCAAGCAAGGCAGAAGGACTCTACGTGTGGTCTGAACAAGTAAGCAACCACCACCTGCACAGCATGACCGTAAGCCACACACTGATGAATAAGTTAATTGTGCTAATAAAAAATGACCACCCATGAACTTATCAAATTAAATCAAAAGCACATGGATGCATGAGTGTATCAACCCTATGGTGGAAAAGCTAGACCCATGATCTCATCGAACATCCCAGACCACTGAATAAGGCAACCCCTTACCCAAGACCCACAAAAGAGGAAGGAGCACCCAAGGCTGGTGATGGTGGCACACACCGACCCACCTCCAGGTCACCTCCAAGCACTCTCTGCTGCATCCTGAACCAGTTCATCTGCTTCCTCATCTAATCTGATCACCATACCGGTGTGAGCTTGCGTGAAGAGCAATGTGTGACTTGAGTGTTATAGATTGTAATAAATAAGATTGGAATAAAAGAAACTGGCTCATGACCAGGTGACCCTCACGTACCCGTGATGCCTGGCTCATGACCACCAGGTGACTCTCATGACCAGGTGACCCTCACGTACCTGTGATACAGCCTGACTCATGACCACCAGGTGACCCCCAAGTACTCGGTGAACTGCAAGTGATGAACAGATTTAGCTTGCAAATGTTGTTATTCAATGAACCCTGA
>PVKS010030552.1:0-24295 GCA_004027875.1 Aplodontia rufa
CAATTGATTGATAGAGGTGTTTAGGTTAGAGATTTCTTTGTTGATTTTTTGCTTTGATGAACTGTCTAATGTTGATAGTAGTGTATTAACATCCCCTAGTATTATTGTATTGAAGTCAGTAAGTTTTTTTAATGTCCTTGAGTATTTTCCTCACATATTTTTGGAGGATGGTAATTGGGATCATAAATGTTAAATATCAAAAAACAAAAAACAAAAAAAAAACTGAACTCAAAACTACAAAGAATCAAATCAATAAATGGATTAGGGAACTAAATAGAAACTTCTCAACAGAGGAAGTCCAAATTACAATGTGAAAAAATGTTCTACATCACTAATAATAAAAGAAAGGTAAATCAAAACTTCACTGAGATTCCACCTCACTCCAGTCAAAACGACAAAAATAAAGTATATTAACAATGAACATTAACAGATTCTGGAGGTGTTGTGGGGAGATATAGGAAAAGCAATATACAAATTCATACGGAATAACAGAAGACCCAGAATAGCCAAAACATTACTCAGCAAGAAGGAGGAGGCAAGTGGTATCTCAATTCCTGACCTGAAATTATACTATAGGGCTATAGTAACAAAAACAGCATGGTTTTGTTATAAAAACAGAACTGAAGACAAATGGAATAGAATAGAAGATTCAGAGATGAACCCTCATATTTTTAACTATCTGATATTTGATAAAGGGGTTAAAAACATAGTGTGGAAGAATGATAGCCTGTTCAACAAATGGTGTTGGACAAATTGGACAGCCATATGTAGACAACAGAAATTGGATTATTACCTTTCATGTTGCACAAAAATTAAATCAAAATGGTTCAAAGATCTGGATATTAAACCAAAAACTTTACAATTGCTTGAGAAAGAAGTAGAGTCAACATTAAATGACATAGGGATTAGCACTGCCTTACTTAACAAGACTCCCATGGTGCAAGCATTAAAATCAAGAATAAATGAATGAGATGCAATTAAACTAAAAACCTTTTGCACAACAAAAGATTTAGTAAAGAGTCTCAAGAGAGAACTTACATAATGGGAGATAAACTTTGCCTGCTACCCCTCCAACAGAGGGCTCATATCAAGAATATACAAAGAATTCAAAAAACTAAACACCAAAATCACAAATAATCCAATTAATAAATGAGCTATGGAACTAAAAAGAACCTTTTGAATGGAGAAAGTCTAAAAATCCCATAAACATATGAGAAAATGCTCTACATCACTAGCAATAAGACAAATGCAAAGAAAAACTTCACCAAGATTACACCTCACTCCAGTCAGAGTTGCAAAAATGAAGAATATGAACAATGACAGATGCTGGAGGGGATGAAGGAAAAGAGGAACACTGTCACATTGCTGGTGGGACTGCAAACTGGTACAGCCACTCTGGAAAGCAGTGTGGAGACTCCTCGAACAATTAGGGCTGGAATCTCCTTTTGACCCAGGTATCCCACTCCTGGGTATCTTCCCAAAAGAGTTAGTATTGTCATATTTTAGAGATATAACTTCTTTGATGTTTATAGCAGCTCAATTTACTATAGCTAAATTATGAAGCCAAACCAGATGTCCCTCACTTGATGAGTGGATTCAAAAGCTTTGCTACATATATACAATGGAATACTACTCGGCGATTAGATAAAATGGTACTATGGCATTTGCAGCCGAATGGATGGAAATGGAAAAAATTATGCTAAGTGAAGTATTCCAAACTCAGAGACTCAAGGGCTGAATGTTTTCTCTCATTTGAAGAAGATAGAATACAAACAGAAACAGTATGATAACTAAACAATTACCTCAAAATGTATGAATTTTTACATGATCATGGGGCACCTTGCCTAGGATGGTGGGGGATATACGGAGAGGAGCAGGGAGGGGGGAAGGGAATAGAAAGGATATCAAGGACACCAGAGGGAGGTATTATGGAGAATCTAATCAGAGAGGACCCTCTGACTTCCATGAGAAATCCAAGTAACTTGGGGCTTAAGTAGGGGCAAACATGAAACCATGGGGAATCCAAGGAGGGAAACGATGGAATAGCACCATCCTTGGCTTGTTCTGTCATTACACATTTGTTCTTGATTGTTTGATGATAAATCCCTCCTAAATGTAAAACAAGACTTAACGAACAACAACAACAGCAGCAAAAAGAAAAAAACCTTCACTGAGATTCTACCTCACTCCAGTCATAGTGACAAAAATAAAGTATATTAACAATTAAAAATAACAGATGTTGGAGACATCATGGGGAGAAAAGAACATTAACACACTGCTGCTGGTACTGAAAACTTGTACAATCACTCTTGAAAGCAGTGCGGAGAGTCCTCAAAATACTAAGAATAGGACAACCATATGACCCAGCTATCCCACTCCTGGGTATTTTTGCAAAAGAGCTGGAATTGGCTGACTACAGAGACATAGATACATAAATGTTTATAGCAGCTCAATTTACAGTATCTAAAGTATAGAACCAACTCAGATGCCTCTTGGTGGACAAATGGATTAAAATACTGTGATATATATATATATATATATATATATATATATATATATACACACACACATACATACATATACACATACATGCACACACATATGTATATATTTGTTCACAATGAATTTCTACTCTGTATATATATTTATATACATACTCTTACACAGTGGACTTCTACTCTGCTGTGAGAAAGAACAATATCATGGTATTTGCAGCCAAATGGATGGAGATGGAAAAAATTATGCTTAGTGAAATATCCCAAACTCAGAGACTTAAGGGCTAAATTTTTTCTCTCATACCTAGAAGCTAGTGTAAAACCTAAGACAGGATGAAACTTAGCTAAACTTAAGTAATAGTCTGAACATAGATACATTTACACATAGTCAGTGGGAACCATAATTATAAATGTTGGGGGTAAGCAAGGGATGCAAGGAAGGGAGGGAAAAATTAGGGGGTTTATCAAAGCACTTGGGGACACTTGACTCCCATGAGAAACCCAACTATACACAGGCAGGCAGAATAACTCAGAAATTTCAAAGTTAATACACATGTATATTATTTTTTTATCTATAACATGGAGGTAATGCAGAGAATTGATGAGAATGAGTAGTGGACAAAGGGTGGAGATTCTGGACTAGAATTGGCCTTAACTATTTTTTAATATCTATGTATGCATGATTATGTAATAATAACTAACCTCCAATATGTAAGATTATGTTCCAAAAATTAAAAAAATAAAATAAATTTAAAAAGACTATGTAGTTCAATATCAGAAAAATTGTGCCACACCCAGAAAAATTATTTGACAGTCTTTAGAGAGAGGCCATTTTTAACTTTAAGGGCTATGGATGATCAAATCAGACCCTGAACAGGGTCAGCAGGAGACTCCTCCAACAAGAGTGCTTGGCAGGAAAGTGCCTCAGAGGACAGAAAGAAGCCTGCTGTGGAATCAGAGGAGCAAAAACATTCAGTGTAATGCCTGGATGCAGCAATTGCCATCTTTCCAGTGATGATTTGCTTTAAGGCCCACCTCCAAATCCAGAATTTGTGGACAAAAATCGTAATGTAAAAAAAATATTCCTATAAGTTCAGTAAGTCTACTTGGGAAGAAGAGAGGCTTTCAGCAGGAATGCAACTGTCCTAGTATGCTAAGAGCACATTGGATTAGGTTGGGTCAAGAAGAAGTTTGCAAGGACAAAGGCAGGAAGACTTAGCTAGTTTAAATGGTGAAATTTATTGTAAGTGTATAGAAAAACTATTGATTTATGGGTGTTGACCTTGTAGCTGGCCACTTTGCTAAATTTGTTTATAATTTCAAGCAGTTTACTGGTGGAGTTTTTTGGATCTTCAAGATACACAAACATATCATCAACAAAAAGGGAGAGTTTGACTTCCTCTCTTCCTATTAATATCCCTTTGATTTCTTTCTCTTGCCTTATTGCTCCTGCTAGGATCTCAAAAACAATATTGAATAAAAGTGTTGAGAGTGGACAGCCTAGTCTTGTTCCCAAATTTACTGGAAATGCTTTTGAAAATCAGTCCCAGTCACAATGTCCTGGAAAAGAATAAAATACTTGGAAATTAACCTGACAAGTGAAGTCAAAGATCTCTATAATGAAAATTAGCAGACATTGAAGAATGAAATCCAAGATGACTTAAGAAGATGTAAAGATGTTCCATGCTCTTGGTTAGGCAGAATCAATATAATAAAAATGGCCATTCTTTTGCCAGCACTATATAGATTTAATGCAATCCCCATTAAGATACCAATGTCATTCTTTACAGATATAGAAAAGGCAATTCTCAAATTCATTTGGAATAATAAGAAACCCATAATAGCCAAAACATTACTAAGCAAGAAGAACAAACAGGAGGTTTTGCTATACCAGACCTAAAACTATACCATAGAGCTATAGTAAAGACAGCACGGTATTGGTATCAAGATAGGAAGGAAGACCAATGGAATAGAATAGAAGGTCCCTGAAACAAACCCACAAACCTTCAAGCATCTGACTTTTGACAAAGGGGGTGAAAATAATACATGGAGGCAAAGAATCCTATTCAGCCACTGGTGATGGACAAACTGATCAGCCGCTTGCAGAAAGTTGAAACTAGACCGTTATCTTTCACTTTGCACAAAAATCAAATCAAAGTGGATCATGGAGCTTGGAATTAAACCAGCTACCTTGAAACTGATAGAAGACAAATTAGGTCCAACATTTCAGCATTTGGGAGTAGGCAAAGACTTTTTCAACATGTCTCCTAAAGTGAAGGAAGTAATTTAAAAATCAGTGATTGGGATGTCATAAAGCTAAAAATCTTTTTCACTGCCAAGGAAATAATCAAAATAGTCAAGAGGTTTCCTACAGAAATGGAGAGAATCATGGACTGCAATTCTTCTGACAAGGGTCTCATATCCAGAATTTACAAAGTCCTCAAAAACCTCAACTACAAAAACACAAACAACCCAATCAATAAATGGGCCAAAGAACTAAGTAGCAACTTCTCAACATAGGGCATGGATCAGGCTAATGAATACATGAGAATGTGTTCTAAATCACTAGTAATCAGAGAAATGCAAATGAAAACTACATTAAGATATCACCTCACACAGTCAGATTGGCAAAAATGAAGAAAATAAACAATAATAGATGCTGGAGGGCTGTGGAAAGATAGGCACATTAACACACTATTGGTGGAGCTGCAGACTGGTACAGCCCCTCTGGAAAGCAGTGTGGAGAATCCTCAAAAAACTGGGTATGAACCTGCTATAAGATCCTGCTATTCCTCTCCTGGGTATTTTTCCAGGGGATTTAGAATCAGCACATTACAGTGACACAGCGAATTCAATGTTCACAGCAGCTCAATTTACAATAGCTAAATTATGGAAATAACCCAGATGTCCCTCACTGGATGAATGGATCCAAAAACTGTGGTACATATATTTCATGGAGTATTACTCAGCAATTAGAAATAAAAATAACACAGCCTTTGAAGGTAAATAGATGGCTATTCAACAAATTATACTGAGTGAAATCAGCATAATCCAGAGAACCAAGGGTCAATTGTCTTCACTGATCTGTGGAGGCTGGAACTAGACCCTGGCCATTGAGAAAGTAGGTCAATATACATGTTTTAAATCCAGAAAAGTTGTTATGACATACAAACTAAGGCATTAGTAGAGATGTTTTGGGAAGGAGGATGGAGATGTATAAGGGTGGATAATTAGGGGGTCTTTGGGGGTAAATCTAGTATTCAGAATTTATATATATATATATATATATATATATATATACATATATATGTATGTATGCACATTACATTGTATTTTATTTTTTGTTAGAAACATGCTTGACTGTTCAATAAATAAATTTCCTAATAAAACAATAAAATAAATACTGCAATTTCTCCAGGACGGGTTGCATCAGGCAAAGTAAACACGCAGCTCCCAGACCAATGTGGTAATGGAAGCATTCCAAATGTGAGATGGAGATGGACTTGCGTGTAGATGGGGCCACAGCAGATCCTTTTCTGAATGGGTCCCTTCACCAGGCAACTCTGCACTGGGTCCTCTCTTTCCCCACCTCCTGACTGCCTGTCATTCCTTCCTCAGGGTTTCACTAAAGAGATGTTGTTTTGTTTCTTCCAGTTTTCACAAAGGTGATAAGCTGATAAAGAAGAACTCACCTCACCTCAGAATATGTGGGATCTTTTATGTTCTTATTTAGGATTATTATAATCATGTGTGAAATGCAGAGGATTGTAATTCTAAGTTCATAAAGCACTTGATGTGGTTGGATTGGCTATGTTTATTCTATTTTCTAGTCTTTCAAAATTTCAGAACCATTTTATGACATTCACTCTAAAATTCCTAGAGTCTCCTGCCTTTTCATGTTTACAAATGTCACACTTTGTGTGAAAAAAAATGTTTTTAGTGTGCAGAACAAATCATTTAAGTGAAAACCATCCTTTATCACAATTCCTGGGCTGAACTTGAGCCCAGGTCCACTTCTGCTCCTGAATCCTTGCTGCTCCTGTCCCCTGCTGGTCCTAAGCTCACAAGTGATCCTGAGACCACAGCTCTTCCTCAGCACAATTTTAGTTCTGTGGACTCCTGAAGGAGGGTTTGTATCTGGGTTTACAATGCATTTAGAATACCATGCTTGGGTGCAGTAATACCAGGCAGAGTCCTCAGCTGTCACACTCCTCAGATGTAAGTACACTCAGTTCCTCTGCATATCCCTGGAGATGTTGACTCTGGACTGGGCACTGGACTGTAGTCTGTGCTCCTCTTAGCGCTGATGACACTGATTCATTCAATTTCCTTCCCTGAACTGAGTAATAACCAAGACACAGAGTATTCAGCTATGGAGAGGGTGTATGTGGCATAGGAGAGGCTCAGTACCTGTGAGGGGATCACTGCTCCCTCACACAATTTCACATTGTGGTCCATCACCTGGACACCTGGGGCAGGAAGCAGCAGTGGATGATACAGGAACACTCCCTCATGACCAAGCTCCCATTTCCAAATCTGTGAGACACTTAATATAAAGAGCTGCCAGCAGCAGAACAGGATGCTAGGAGGAGCCATGAGTGTGAGGATGTGGACAGGCTGGTCAGACAACCCACTCTGAATGACAAGATTGATTGACATGTCACATTCTGGGCTGTATTTATTCTTCAGGTTGGGCCAATTCAAATGTTTGAGGCAGAAGTCACAAACAGGGTTTAGGTCATGTGCGTAGAAGGTCCTTTGCTCTATGGCTGTCCTGTGAGAGGGTCATGGAAGTCCCATCTTGTGCACAGTGGACGGACCTACTAAAATACAGGGCAATGCAAAGCAGCTGAGCCTCAGACCTGGGGAGCTGATTCTAGGAGCCTCTGAGAGTTGCACCTTGCTGAATTTCCTGGAGAAGATCAACAGAAGTGCATGATTAGAACAAAACATGATGTGGGCTATCTGTGCATGCACATAGCATGATTTGATTAGTCCCATGCTCTGTGAACTTGTGTACCTCCTCTCTCCTTCCTGTGACCCTTGCTCTCCTACTGGTCTGCCTTCTATTACCACTGCAGTGCCATATAATGATGAACGCATGTGGGACTCATTATGACATATTGTTCATGCACAATTTGACTTGATCATTTTGGATAAAATTACACATAGATGAAACCTTGAAATCACTATTACTGTCCTTATTGTACATTTATATATTATTTATAAGTATCAATTCTGAATTAATTATTTTGCTCTGTTATGTGAATGCTTAAGTGAAATTTACATCCATAGAAACTTATTTTTAAAGAAAGAGAGGGACAGTGGGATAGAGGGTGATGGAGAAACCAATTTTACTTATTTTTTCATGTGTCTTTGTTGCTCTGACATTTCCTTGCATATATGGGGCTGGAGTTCAAGCCCATGTCTATGTGCATACACGGCTAGTGCCATAACCACTGAGTCACTGTTACAGCAAGATGGAACTATGCTCTGATGGACTATTGACATAGGTCTGTCTTATCCTAAGTCTCCAGGACTTACCCTCCTTGCATCACTGGAACTTGAGTCCTTTAATCCACTCTTCTCTGCTGAGGCACATGGCAACCACCATCTGGGCCCTGGGCTGATCACTCTACCCTGACACCACAGATAGGGGAAGTGCCATTTACCTTTCTGTGTCAGGATTACACTTTTAGCATTCACAGTGCTGTCTGCACTGTGCAAATGACCACATTGCCTTATCAAAGCCTAGGGTTTTTCCATTGTTCATGTAATCCGTTTTTTCTTTATCCACTTGTCACTCAGTGTCATGGAGGCTGATTCCACATTGTGACTACTGTAGATAACACTGAAGAGATCATGAAAGTGGGGAATCTGTTTAGGATCATTCTTGCACTTCTGTTGAGAATGTTCCCAGAAGTGGGATATTCAGATAAAGGTATCATTATGCATTCTTTTTTTGGAGAAACATCCTGTATTATTTTATATGGTGCATGTGCCAAATTACATCTCCAATGAAAGTGATTATGGATACTATTTTCTCCATGGTTTCATCAACCCTTATCTTTCATAATAGTATTACCATTCTAACAAAACGATATATTTCCTTCTGGTTTTCTCCTGAATTTCTCTGATGATTAGTGATGCTGAGCACCCTTTAATGCACCTGCCAGTGAATCAGATATTATTTGGGAGAAATGTCTATCCAGGTCCTTAACCCATGTGTTAATTAGTACTTTTGCTAAGTTGGTGGTAGGTAGGAGTTGTCCTATAGTCTGAAAATTCATGTCTCCTCAAAATTCACATATTGCCATAGGCCTCAAACATGATGAATTTGTGAGTTGGGGCTTGTGGTGCTTGTGGGGTCCTGAGAGCTGTGCGGAAGGCTTGGGTCATATTCTTACAGAAATACCTAGGAAGTCTCCATTTTTTTCCACCACCTGAAGATACAACAGGAAGTTGACAACTGCACACTACACTGTGGTCTGAGAATGATGAGTCCTCAGGATTTCTGAGCATGGACTTACAGGTCTCCAGAACTGAAGAATAAAATCCTATTGCTGAAATCCAATGCTAGCACATAACTATAAATAGGCTAAAATGGCTGAGGCTGGTTTCTCATATATGCCTAATTTTAACCTCTTGCCCATCACAGGACTGCAGGTATTGCATCCATTCCCTTCCTGGTATGTGCATTTTGTTGACTGTTTCCTTTGTCTAGTAAAATATTTTTAAGTTGATCCTATCTTTCATTATATATTATTTTAAAGTAAGCTTCAGGGGCTTATCTAAAAAATAACTGCCAAGAACAATATTAAGGAGCTTATAACTTGTTTTATTTTAACAAAGTTATTTTCTGGCTTTTATATCTTATCTCCAGTTCATTTAAGTACACTTGTGCACATGGGATGAGTGGTGACTCCACTCCCATTTTCTGCCTGTGCACTTCCAATCTCCCACAGCTCTTACTGGAGTGACTCCAATTTCCAGCTATGTGTTGCTGTCATCTTTGCTGAAGGTCTGCTGACCACATTTGGTACTTTATATCTGGACTCACCTTCCTGTCCCCTTGGTTCTTGTTTTAAAGCCTGCTCCACACTATTTTTCCTGCTAAGCTTTGAACATATTAAGGTCCTGCAATGTGACCCTCCACCTTGGTGCTTCTTTCTCAACCCTCCTTGGACAGTGTTCAGTGGAGGATATAAAGGGATTGAGTTGGAGGAGGGAAGGAGGGAGAAGTAGTGGATGATTCTGAGCAAACCTTCCTATGCACAGATGTGAACACACCACTGTGAATTTCCCCATTGTGTAAATCTGCAATACACAGTGATGGATAAGAACAAAAAATTATCAGCAGAGTAGAGGATGAGACCAGGGGAGCAGAGGGGAAGGCAAGGGATGTAGTAGGGACTGATTTGAAGCAATTCATATACCAGCTTTGTACGCTTATGCCAAATCGAACACCAGGGTTATGTATTCTGTAAGGAAAAAATGGACAATAAATGAAAGAAAACCGCTTTGATTATCCAGGATCTTATAAAGTTCAAAATATGTTGTAGAAAGAATGTTTCTAATACTGTAAAAATAATACTGGGTTTTTTAAGAATTGCAATGAATCTGTAGATCTACTTGTAAACTAAAACATGCTCACAATTATAATATTGATCATGGTCCTGTGTGGACATAGCTTATGTCAACTTAAATGATGACAAGTGCTGGACTTCTCACTGCCCACATGTGTGTCCCTGTGCCCACACACATGGTACCAGCATGTGTCCTGGACAGTTCTGTGCTCACTTGATCCTCCTGAGCTGAGGAGGCCTCACAGAGGAGCCATGCCTTCCCCACTGCCTGAGCCTCTGAGGCCCCCACAGTGGGCTCTTCGCTGAGGAGCAGGTGGCCCCAGGATGGAGGAAACTCACAGCAAATTTCCAGTGCAGAATGGGGCTATGAGGGTCTCACTAGGTTTTTCCACCCGGTGCTGGTGGTGGCTCTGAAGAGCAGTCATGTTTTGAGTTAGAGCAAAAGACCAAATCTTCATGTCACTCTTGCCAGATGTGAGCTGTCGGAGACACTGAACAACTTCTCAGATTTCCTCGTGAGATTATACATTTGTACCATGGAGTTTACATTGATTCTTCCAACATGACTTTGTGCATGTGCACAGTGAATTAAATCAGAAAAAAATCACAGAAAAAAGTGCTATTTCTGTAATGTTACTATGTCTGTCACAGGAAACCAGGGAGCTAAAGCTCCAAACCACAGTTCTTGTGTTCCAATGAAAGAAAATGTAAAGTCAGACACAAAAGTCATGCAAGATAATTTCCTTGTTAGTGAAAGAGAGGTGAAAGTAAAGTAAAAACAGAGTAAAATTCAAGCACAGAGCACTCTCAAGAGAGATAGTATGCCATCTCTGAGCAGAGAAAGACAAAGAAGACAGTGCTGCCTCTAAACTTATTAGTGTTTGATGGTTGACTTGAAAATTTGGGTCCTCCTTCAGCAGCCTTCACCGATCAGGTTTCATCTCCTCCTTCATGTCAACGAGTGAAGTTTTTGTCACAGTTTGTCCTCTTAGGAACTGTGATGGTGGCCATTCTATTTAGGGGGCTTCATCTACAAGTCAATCTTATGTCAATGTGGGCATTGGGGTCAATAGCACTCAAAAGTTACCTCAGTGCACTTGCATTATTAAAGAATACCCCCTTCCAAGCTAGTAAGACACCTGGCACCAATAGCTTTCAGGTTCATCTCAAATTTTATGGGGCCTGTAAAGACATAGTCCCATAGATACTTTGTTCTTGAGGCATTCTCCCTCCCCATTGTCTCTTTTGCCTTTGTTTACCCTCAAAATTTGTCTACTAATGTTTTCCCATAGCTCATCTGCCTTGGTAGTAGCTCAAAGCAAACTTCAAGACTAAACCTGTGGTCTTGTCAATCATTTCACTGCTCATTGCTAGCTACTACCTAAAATGTCCACCACACTGCCCCGTTAAATTCTCATTTGCTCTCAGTGCTGCTCCATCCATCTTTGGACACTCCATAGCGAAGTAGGCCTCAAGGTGGAGGCCCAGTCTTCTTCACTGTAATGAGTCTCTAATGCCCACAGGTGGATGCTTCCCTGAGCAGCAGGTTTCCCCAGGATGGAGGAAATTCAGAGCACCCTTACAATGCAGGACAAGTCTCTGAGAAACCAATTAGGTGTGTCTACCTGGTGGTGGAGGTGTCACGGAAGAGCAGTCAAATTCATCACAAATTCTCAGCTCACTGTGCCAGTTGTGAGCTGTCAAGGACACTGGAGCAGCATTCATACTTCTGTGTGAGTTTTACATTTGCTCAGTGAAATTAACATTGACACTTTCATCATGAGCTTTTTCATGGTATGAACCCCAAAGTTTTTATTCCTTATTTTGCTCTAGAATATGCGTATGAGAGATAACACCTGACCACTGACTTTCTCAACCTGGCTTATGTCACTGAGAAGGATGTTCTCCAGTTCCATTCATTACCAGCAAATGCCATAATTTCTTTATTCTTTAGGCTGAGAAAATCAACATGTTGTATGGAGATCATGGTTTCTGTATTCATTCGTCTGTCTATGGGGGTGCCTGGAAAGGTTTCATACCTTAGCAATTGTGAGATGCTCTGCTATATACATTGATGTGACTATATCATTATGGAATACTGATTTCAGTTCTTTTGGATACATACTGGGGAGTGGGAATGATGGGTCATATGATGGTTCCATTTCTTGTCTCTTGATGAATCTCAATAAAGCTTATTAGAGGGGTAGCACTAGTTTAAAATCTCACAAAATAATGTATGCGTGTGTTTTCACCACAGCCTTACAAGTATATGTTATTTTTTTTTAATTTGTAAGCAGAATTTCCTAATCTAGTGACGTCCTCTCTTCATTGACATAACCAGTACCTCCCCATTCCCACATCACCAGTCCCTCAGCAGAACATGACAGGGATGACCATACTCTGTCATATTGAAATAGTCCCTATTCAACCAATGACCTTTGATGGTTGAACAGGGATCATGGAAGTACAGAGAGGAACAAGCAGACACATTTTGGAAGTAGAATCAACAGGTCTTGAAGATGGAATAGTTGTGATGATGGAGAAAGCAGAAAATAGAAAAAATCCTATAATTTCATCTTAAATAGCTAAATGTTAGCACTCTTAATGAGAATGGAAAAGATATGGAAATAAACTGGTTTGGCAGAGAAAATCAAGAGTTGTCTTTTTCCATTCTATATGAGATGCTTACTAAATTTCAAAGTGCAAGTGACAAAGCAAAGTAATAAAAATCTGGGATCAGGAGAAAATATGGGTCAGAGATATAAATTTGGGAAAGTTCAGCAGAGAGATAGTATTTAAGGATATAAATCTAGATAAGATCACAAGGAGGCATTTTTCAGATATAGAAAGGGGAAAAGACCCAGTCCTGAGTACCAAAGTGCTCTAATACTTCAAATTTGAGCAGAAGAGAACCCAGGAAAAGAGTCTGAAATGGATTGCTCATCAGGTGGAAACAAAGGAGTGGGATGTCAGAGTATCCAAGAGAAAAAAGAATCCCAGTAAGAGAGTGTAATCATCCATATACTCTGCAGAAAAACCAGTAACACAAGAACAGAGAAAGATTGGTGCATCCATGAAAAGGAAGATCCACTAGACTGGAAAGATTATTTTATTTTTATTGTTTAAATTTATTTTTATTAGTTCATTACAGTTTTACATAATGTTGGAAATAGTTGTCACATATTCCTAGATGCACACAATTCAGCAATACAATTTGTTCAATATCTCACCTCATATCCCTCTACTTCCCTCCTCCCATCCCCCCTTCTTGGTCCTATATTGTTCTTAAAAAATCCAAATTCAGGATGGGATGACTTCTCCGCTGATTTTTACCACACTTTTGAGAAGGAACTAATATCTCTCTTTATTAAGTTATTCCAAGAAATTGAAAAGGAGGGAATGCTTCCATCCACTTTTTATGAAGCAACCGTATCTCTGATATCAAAACCTGATATCAAAAAAAAAGAAAACTACAGACTAATAACCCTTATGAACTTGGATGCAAAAATCCTTAATAAAGTATTAGCAAACCATATTCAAAAACTTATCAAGAAGATATTCCATTATGATCAAGTGGGCTACATCCCACGAATGAAGGGGTGGTTCAACATACACAAAACAATTAACGTAATTCACCACTTAAACAGAATCAAGGACAAAAACCATATGATCATTTCAATGGATACAGAAAAGGCCTTTGATAAAATCCAGCACACTTTTATGTTCAAAACTCTAGAGAAGATAGGATTCAAAGGACCATTTCTGAACTTTGTAAAGGCTATATATGCTAAACCTTCAGCTAGCATAATACTAAACAAAGAAAAGCTGAAAACATTTCCACTAAAATCGTGAGCAAGACAAAGCTGTCTGCTCTCGCCACTTTTATTCAATATTTTTCTTGAAAACCTAGCTGGAGCAAATAGTCAAGAGAAAGAAATCAAAGGAATAAAAATAGGAAGAGAGGAAGTCAAATTCTCTCTTTAAGCTGATGACATGATCCTGTATCTGGAAGATCCAAAAAACTCCATCAGTAGACTGCTTGAACTCACTAATAGATTTAGCAAAGTGGCAGGATACAAGATCAACACACATAAACCAATAGCTTTCCTATACACTAATAATAATAGGACTGAAGAAGAAGTCAGGAAATCAGTCCCTTTCCAAAGATCTTCGAAAAAAAAATAAAATACTTGGGAATTAACTTTACAAGGGAAATCAAAGATCTCTTCCATGAAAACTATCGGTCACTGAAGAATGAAATCCAGGACAACCTAAGAAGATGGAAGGATGTTCCATGCTGTTGGTTAGGCGGAATTAATATAATAAAAACGGTCATTCTACCGAAAGCTTTATACAGATTTAATGCTATTCCTATAAAGATACCCATATCGTTCTTTACAGACATAGAAAAACCAATTCTCAAATTAATTTGGAACAATAAGAAACCTAGAATTACCAAAACACTACTAAACAAGAAAGACGAAACAGGTGGTTTTGCCATACCATGTTTAAAACTATACTACATAGCTGTAGTAACAAAGACAGCATGGTACTGGTATCAAGATAGGAAAGAAGACCAATATCATAGAATAGAAGACCCTGAAACAAACCCTCAAATCTTTAAACATCTGATTTTTGACAAAGGGGGACAAAATATTACATGGAGGAGTGACAGCCTCTTCAACAAAAGGTGCTGGATAAACTGTTTAGCCACTTGCAGAAAGCTGAAATTAGACCCATATCTTTCTCCTTGCACCAGAATCAAATCAAAATGGATCAAGGACCTAGGAATTAAACCAGCTACCTTGCAATTGATAGAAGACAAAGTAGGTCCAACACTTCAACATTTGGGAATAGGAAAAGACTTTCTCAATATGTCTCCAAAAGTGAAGGAAGTAAAGTAAAAAATCAGTGAATGGGATGCCATAAAGCTAAAAAGCTTTTGTACTGCCAAGGAAACAATCAAAACATTCAAGAGGTTTCCTATGGAAATGGAGAGAATCATGGGCTATGATTCCTCTGACAAGGGTCTCATATCCAGAATCTACAAAATCCTCAAAAATCTCAACTATAAAAACACTAATATCCCAATTAATAAATGGGCCAAAGACCTAAATAGAAACTTCTCAAAGGAGGACATTGATCAAGCCAAAGAATACAAGAGAAAGTGCTCTAAATCACTAGTAATCAGAGAAATGCAAATGAAAACCACATTAAGATATCACCTTATACCAGTCAGAATGGCAAAAATGAAGACAATTAATAGATGCTGGAGGGGCTGTGGAGAGATAGGGACACTGACACACTGTTGGTGGAGCTGCAAACTGGTACAGCCCCTCTGGAAAGTAGTGTGGAGAATTCTTAAAAAATTAGGTATGAGCCCACCATGTGACCCTGCTATCCTACTCCCTGGGTATCTTTCCAGGGGATTTAAAATCAGCACATTATAGTGACACAGCAATATCTATGTTCATAGCAGCTCAATTTACTACTGCTAGACTATGGAAACAACCCAGATGTCCCTCATTGGATGAATGGATCCAAAAATTGTGGTACATATATACCATGGAATTTTACACAGCAATTAGAAACAATGATATTGCACCCTTTGAAGTTAAATGATGGGTATGGAAGAAATTATGCTTATTAAAATCAGCTTAATCCAGAGATCCAAGGATTGAATGTCTCCACTCATTTGTGGAGGTTGGAACTAGACTCTGGCCATTCAGAAAGGTGGTCTATTATCATGTGTTAAATCTAGGTGAGGTGTAATGTTATACAGCCTAATACTTTTTTAGAGATACTGTGGGTAAGGGAAGGGAGGGATATGGGTGGGAAATTGGGGGGCACTCCTTCGGGTAAATCAAGTACCCAGAAACAATACACATTTTATATTATTTTGTTAAAATTTGTATGGTTGTTCAAAAATAAAAATTAAAATTAAAAAATCCAAATAGAGTGACATAATTCTTATACCTATGAAGAACATTATATATATAGATATAGATAGATAGATAGATAGATATAGATATAGGTATAGATAGATATAGATGTATAGCTATAGATATAATATATACAATGATATTTATAACATCTTGTAAAGTACCTTTATTTATCTTAGTTCCAACAATTCCCCTTCTCCTCCCTTCCTAACATCCCTTGTTATTCTTCAAAATATTTGAAAATTGGATTAAACATTTACTTTTCTGCACAGTTTTGCAGAATAGCTTGTTCAAATATGTTATGAAGTATCTTGCATCTGTATCTCATAAATATTAACATTTTGCATTTTTGTTCTATGGATCGAATACATGAGTTTGTCTACATTACTCATGAGCCTGGGTTTAGGTCCAGCCCCCTCAAATAAGGTATATCATTTGGCCATTGACTCTCTGTGTTTGACTAACTTTGCTCAGCATGATTTCTTCCAATTCCATCCATTATTATTCTTCCATAGATGCAATATCATTATTTCTAATAGCTGAGTAGAACAATATAACTCCATTGTGTGTATATGTATGTATATATATATATATATATATATATATATATATATATATATGTATATATGTATGTCTGTGTGTGTATATATAAGCTTTTGCATCCATTCATCCAGTGAGGGGCATCTGGATTGATTCCATAATTTAGCAATTGTAAATTGAGCTGCTATGAACATGGATATTGCTTTGCTGCTGTAATGTGCTCATTCTAACTCCTCTGGGAAAATACCCAGAAGATGGATAGCTGGATTGTATGGTGGATCCAATCCTAATTCTTTGAGGAGTCTCCACACTGCTTTCCTGAATGACTTCGGTTGTTAGATTAACTACCAAGTATTTTATTCTTTTAGAGGCTACTGTGAATGGGACTGATTTCCTAATTTCTTCTTCTTCCCTATTATTGTTGGCATATAGGAAAGCTATTAATTTATGGGTATTGATATTGTAACCTATTACTTTGCCAAATCTGTTTATAAACTCTATCAGTTTTCTGGTGGAGTTTTCTGGATCTTCCAGATATAGGATCACATCATCAGCAAAAAGGGATTGTTTGACTTCCTCTCTTCCTATTCTTATCTCTTTGATTTCTTCCTCCTGTCTGATTGCTCTAAACAGGGATTTGAAGACTATGTAAAATAAAAGTGGTGAAAGTGGGCAGCCTTATCTTGTTTCTGCTTTCAATCTTTCTCCATTTAGCATTATACTAGCTGAGGGTTTGACATATATGGACTTTACAAAGTTAAGGTAAATTCCTTTAATCCCTATTTTCTCCAGAGTTTTTTTTAATTTTTATTTTGAAAGACCATACATATTTTTAATAAAATCATATAAAACGTGTATAGTTTCTGGGTACTAGATTTACCCCCAGGAGTGCTCCCCCAATTTCCCACCCATATCCCTCCCTTCCCTTACATACAATATCTCTAAAATGTATTAGGCTGTATAACATTACACCTTGGTGCTGGATTTTATCAAAGGCCTTTTCTGCATCTATTGAAATGATTGCACAATTTTTGTCCTTAATACTGTTTAAGTGATGAATTACATGTATTGATTTGCATATGTTGAACCAGCCTTGCATACCAGAAATGAAGCCCTCTTGATTATGGTGAATTATTTTCTTGATGTGTTTTTGAATGTGGTTTGCAAGAACCTTACGGATTTTTGCATTGATATTCATGAGGGCTATTAGTCTGTTGCTTTCTTTTTTTGATGTGTCTTTGTTGGATTTTGGTATCAGAGTTTCGGTTGCTTCATAAAGTGTTTGGAAGAGTTCCATGCTTTTCAGTTTCTTGGAATAGCTTCATAAGGAAATGTGTTAGCTCTTCTTCAAAGGTGTGATAAAACTTTCAGAGAATCCATCAGGTCCTGGGCTTTTCTTCCTTGGAAGACTTTTAATTGCTGTATGGATTTCGGTTCCTGTTATTGGGCTGTTTAGAACTTCAATTTCATCCTGTGTCAGTTTGGGGATGTTATATGTGTCTATAAATTCGTCCATGTCATCCAGATTATCTGATTTAGAGAGTATAGTTTTTCAAAATATTTTCTGATAATCTCTTGATTTCAAGGGGGTCAGTGGTGATCACTCCCTTTTTGTTGGTGATTTTGTTGATTTGCTTTTGTTCTCTCCTTCTTTTAGTTAGATTAGCTAAAGGTTTGTTAATTATATTTATTTTTTCAAAGAACCAACTCTTTGTTTCATCAATTCTTTTTTTATTTTTTTGTTCTCAATTTATTTGATTTCAGCTTTGATCTTAATTAATATTTCCTGTCTTCTGCTGGCTTGGGGATTAGACTGTTCTTCCTTTTGTAGAGATTTGAGTTGGAGCATAAGCTTATTTGTTAGATATCTCTCCAGATTATTAATGTGGACACTCAGTGCAATAAATTTTCCCCTTAAGAATGCTTTCATGCTGTCCCAGAGGTTTCCATATGTTGTGTCTTCATTCTCATTCCTTTCCAAGAATGCCCTAATTACTGATCTCATGTCTTCTTGGATCCATTCTTCATTTAATAGGGTGTTATTCAATCTCAACATATATGTGTTTTGTGCCACAATTTTTGCTGTTAATTATTAGGGTCATGGTATCATGATCTGATAGGATACATGGAATAATACTACTTTTTATATTTGCTGAGATTTCCTTTCTGAACTAGAATATGATTTATTTTGGAGAAGCAGCCATGTGCTGCTGAGAAAAAGGTATACTCTGCAAATTTGGGATGGAATATACTATAGATATCTTTTAAGTCTGTTTGATTTATGGTATTCTTTGGACTGGAGATCTCTTTATTATTTCTTTGCTCTGATGATCTCTCTATTGGTGATAAAGGAGTGTTAAAGTCTCCCAGTACTATTGTATTGACATCCACAAGTGGTTTTGCATCTTGGAGTATTTTTTCTATGTATTTGGGAGCATTGGTATTTGGAGAGTATATATTTACTATGGTTATTTTCTCCTGTTGTATTGTTTCTTTTACTATGATGAAGTGGCCTTTTTTATCTGTTTTGATTAATTTGTGTTTGAAATCCACTTTGTCAGATATAAGATTTGCAATTTCAGCTTGATTTCTTGGGCCATATGCCTGGTAGATTTTTTCCCATCCTTTCACCCTTAATCTGTGAGTGTTACTAGCTGTAAGGTGGGTTTCCTTTAGGCAACATATTGTTGGATTTTGTTTTTTGATCCAATCTGCTAGTCTGTGTCTTTTGATTGGTGCATTGAGACCATTCACATTTAGTGTTAGAATTGTTATGTAGTTGTGGTTTATATTCACTGTATTTTGTTAGTAAATTCTGTGCTGTCTTAGTTGTCTGTTGATAGCCTGTACATTTATTGAATTTCCTCTGTTTGTGGGTTTTGAGGAATATCAGCTTATACTTGTATATGGAGTTTATCCTTGAGAATTCTTTGTAATGCTGGCTTTCTGTTCACAAATGTTGCAAATCTGTTCTTATCATGAAAAGTTCTTATTTCACCTTCAAATTTGAAGCTGAGTTTTGCTGGGTGTAGTATTCTTGGCTGCATGTTGTGTTCATTCAGGCAGTGAAAGATCTCCTTCCAAGATCTTCTCCTTTCCAGGGTCTGAACTGAAAAGTCACATGTGATTCTTATCGGTTTGCCTCTGAATGTGATTTGGCATATCTCCCTTGCCGCTTTCAATATTCTTTCCTTGAATTCCCTGTTGTACATTTTGAATATGATATGTCTTGGTGAGTTTCTCACTGGATTAGGCCTATTGGGTGTCCAATCAACTTCCTTGATGAGCATAGCTGACTCTATTTTTATATGGGCAAATTTTTCTTTAGCAATTTCCTTGAGAATATTTCTTATCCCATTTGTTTGTGTTTCAATTTCTTCCTGTATCCCAATTACTCTTACATTGCTTCTTCTCATTTCATCCCAGACATTATTAAAATTCTATTCATATCTGTGAGTTTTTTTTCTTTTTTGTCATCCATGTGCTCTAGCTTGCTCAGCCTGACCTCATTGACAGAAGTTCTTCCTTCAAGAGCTGAGGTTCTGTTTTCTATAGTAATTAGTCTATTATTAAATTCTTCCATGGTTCCTCTCATATCATTGACCATAGATTTTAGCTCTGTTACTTCCTTTTTGAGTGTCTATT
This sequence comes from Aplodontia rufa, assembly GCA_004027875.1. Classification (NCBI taxonomy): domain Eukaryota; kingdom Metazoa; phylum Chordata; class Mammalia; order Rodentia; family Aplodontiidae; genus Aplodontia; species Aplodontia rufa. The sequence continues at coordinate 20,209 of PVKS010030552.1, forward strand.
TCTTTGATAATAGAGATTTTTATCTCTTCAGTCTTCTCATTTAGACCATTCATTGTATTTTCTTTTAGTTCATTGTTCCTTTTTACTAATCAGATCATTGATAATATTTTCAAGGTTTTCATCTCAACTCCTATCCATGGCACCCTTTTTGGGGAGTTTTGGCTTGAAGTGAACCTCTCCTTGTTTGATTCTTCATTTTCAATAGCTTCCTGTGGATCTCTGGATTGAGATTTCCTGAGAGGAAAGCAGACAGTTCCTCAGGTGGTTTTTCCTTGCAAGTCAAATTGTCATTTGAGCCACCAACTCTCTGAAGATCACCTTCTTCCAGATGCTATTTCTGCCTGGGTCCTGATGTTACTCTACCTTTTGGTTCCAGACTCAATATTGCAAATATTAACCTACCAAAATGGCTACCATCCTTCCAGCAGAACTCAAACAGTCCCCAAGAGGAATGCAGGGCATCAATAGATGGGGCCACTTCTGGGGGAGAACCTCCCCTGTTTGTCCTGAGCAGAGCTGCTCTGTACAGGGGTCCTACTGGTGGAATTCTGAGTGCCTTCCCATGGGACTCAAACAGGCCAAGAAGGAATGCAGGGTGTAGGTAGAAAGGGCTGCTCCAGGCAGGAACCTCCCCTGGTTGGTCCTGAGCAGGGTGCTCCAGACAGGGGTTTAATGGGGGTGTCTTGAGTGCCCACTTTGGGGACTCAAATAGGCCAGCAGGAACATGGGGTGTTATTATTGTCTTATTGATGATTTCCTTCCAATTGGAATGAGATTAAATCTCAATATTTTATTTTGCATTTTCATAACAGCTAGGGAAACTGAACATTACTTTTTTGTATATTTATTGGTTACTTTTGTTTCTTCTTTTGAGATACTTCTGTTTAGCTTTCTTCCTCATTTATTTTTGAGGTATTTGGGTTTTACTATTCATTTTTTTTTCTTTTTTTCAGGGCTGAAGACCAAACTCGGGGCCTTGCACGTGCTAAGCAAGTGCTCTGCCACTGAGCTAAATCCCAACCCCCTACCATTAATTTTTAAGATCTTTATATATTATGGATATTCTTCCTCAGTCTGAGGAGCAGGTTGCAAAGATCTTTTCCCATGGCTTAGACTCAATGTTATTCCTCTTATTTCCTTTGCTGTGCAGATGGTTTTAATTTGATATTGTTCCCCATATTGATTCTTGAATTTATTACTTGCACTACAGGAGTTGTGCTAAGAAAATTAGTGCCTGTGCTAGTAAGCAGGCAAATTGATCAATGCTTCCTTCCAGCATTTGCAGACCATTCAGCAGACTTCCTAGATTTTTGGTCCACTGTGAATTGATGTTTTTGGAGGGTGAAAGATAAGGATCAAGATTCATTCTGGGGGGCTGGAGCGGTGGCTCAGTGGTTTCAGGGCTTGCCTTGCAAGCATGAGGACCCGGGTTCAAACCCCAGCACCACGTACACAACTGAGTGTTGGAGCAACTAAGGCCATGTGAAAAACTAAATAAAGTTGTTTCTCTCTCTCTCTCTCTCACTGTCCCTCTTTAAAAAAAAAAAAAGATTCATTCTGCTAAATATAAATATTCACTTTTCCCAGCACCTTCTGATGATAAAGGTATCTTTTCTCCAAGTATCGTATAATTGTATTGAATTGGATCATTTTTGTTTGTTCTGTTCTATTCCATTGGATTTCATGTCATTTTCAGTAGAAATATCATAATTATAATTATTTGAAATTTGGTATTGTAATGCCTCCACCATTACTCTTCTTGCTCAGGATTTCTTCTCCTTTCCTGGATCTATTATTTTTTAAATGAATTTTAGGGATGATTTCTTCTAGTTATATTGAAATATCATTGGTGTTTTGATGGTGACATCAATCAATCTTCATACTAAAAATAGGATGGCTATTTTTTTTGTTAAAAAAAAGCAATATTTATTTCTAGAAGCCTATTCTAATTGCATTATTTTTAAAGTTATGCATTACATTTTTGAGCAACCTTACAAGATTTTAACAAAATAATATAAAATGTGTATAAAATGTGTATATATTCTGGATATTGCAAGTATCCCCAGGAGTGCCCCCCCAATTACCCTCCCTTATCCCTCCCTTCCCCTTCCCATCATAACTCTAAAAAAAGTATTAGATTGTAAAGCATTACATCTTACCTGGATTTAACTCATGTTACTAGACCAACTTTCTCATTGTCCAGGGTCTAGTCCCCACCTCCACAGATGAGTGGAGACAATCGACCCTTAGATCTCTGGGTTAAGCTGATTTTACTCATCATGATCTCTATTTTTATAGGATTGATTCCTCCTATCCACAAATGTAGGAGTCCTTTCCATCTCTTAAATTCTTCCATTTCTTCATTTTGTCTTCTATTTTTTTTCCATTGTAGTGGTCTTTCAACTTGCTCAAATTTATTACAAATATTTTATAGATTTGTGTGTTGAGGATATATTTCCTGATTAATTTCTCAGCAAATTTGTTTTTAGACTTGAGAAGAGTAATTGATGTGTGTTTGTTGATCTTTTAGTCTCCTACTTTGCTAAATTTTTTTCTCAGCTCTATATTTGTTTTCCTGAAGTTTTTTATGTCTTCTATTTGTATGGTTCTGTAATCAACAAGCAACGATATTGTGACTTCTTCATTTGTTATTTGAATCACTAATTTTTATATCATGCCTGATTGCTCCATCAACAATTTCAAGGTCTACATTAACAATAGAAAATAATCAATAAAACAAAAGTTGAGTCTTTGAAAACATAAAAGAGATTGATAAAATCTTCATCACACTAAACAAAAGAGAGATAAAAGAAAAAATAAGCAAAATAAAGATGAACAAAATGAATCAGCACAGGCACTCTTGAAAATTAGAAGGTCATTATCAACTATTTTAGAAATGTATGTGCTAATAAACTAGACAAAGTTGAAGATATTGAGAAAATTCTGGATATGTGACCTATCTGAAGTGAATCATGAGAATGGATAATTCTAAACAATGAAGCAATGAAGTTGCTGCAACATTTAAAATTCTTTAAGAATACTGAAGCTGGCTGGAAATTATAATCCTCCTGCCTCAGCCTCCTGAGTCACTTAGATTACAGGTATAGGCCACCACATCGTTTCCTTTTTTTTAACCATATAATTATTGTGTGTGCTTTTCTGTCCTGTTCTGTACCCAGTAAACCAGCTTCAAAGGAATGTGCTACCTGGATTTCCTTTCTCTCTGACTTCTGACTGGGTGTGGTGAATCAGAGGGAGCTTGCAAAGACAGAGAGATCAGAGGTTACCCATTTCCTATGACTCTTGCTGTAAACTGGAATTGGGTAACATAATTTCATCTTGCTCCTTCTATGTTAAGGTAATAACATCTCTTTTTGGTTATTTTAACACTATCCACTCTTAGATAATTAGTCTTATGGGAAAACTTCCTTGAAAATATCGTCTGCTATCAGGTAAGATTAGGGCAAAAGCCACTCAAGGAAGGAGCAATGTGCACAGTCTTCCAGCTGAATGTCCAAGCAGATTTGATCTATGTTCCATCAGCAGTCCCCTGCATCACTGAAGGAGTCCAGATCTCATGGACTCACTGCCTAACCCTTGGGAGAATCTGAAAATGATCTAAGAAATACAGCTGGAAACCTATTAGCTGCATATTGATGGCAATGATGAAGCTAGTCTGCTACTTTCAGGTAACTGCCTGGTGATGGAGTGAAAAGTAGATAGCAATTGAATGCTCTATGAAGACTGCAATAAGAGAAGGATGTACAGAAAACAATGGAAACAGATGGTAACTCTACTGCAGGTTGTGGAGGGAGTAGGTGTAAGGAAAATTTTCACTGAAAATGAAATCTAAGACCTGAGTCTTGAAGCATGAATTGAAACCCACTATGTATGTAAGAAAGGGTCTAATAAGTTCCCAGCCAGCCTCAGTATTTTAGGAAGACCCTAAGCATCTTAGCAAGTCACTATCTCAAAGTAAATACTAAAATGGGTTGGGGATATGGCACAGTGGTTAAAGCGCCTCTGGATACAAATCTCCAGTTTAAAAAAAAAAAGAAAAAAAGAAAAAAAAAGAAATAAAACTTAA
>PVKS010030553.1:0-24279 GCA_004027875.1 Aplodontia rufa
TGGACAAGAATCAAATCAAAATGGATCAAGGAGCTTGGTATCAAACCAGCTACATTGCAATTGATAGAAGAAAAAATTGGTCCAACACTAAAATATATTCTTAAGCAAAATATAATATAGATAATTTTAGAATTAATAATGCAATATTTTAGCTCTGGGAAATAGACATGTATGGTAAAAATAAAAATAGAGTAGTAGAATAAAATATTTAACCAATTTAAGAATATTTTTAAAGTAAAAACCAAAATAGAGAGTCTGGAACACTGGCTCTGCGGTTAAGGCACTTGCCTGGCATGCGATAGTATATGAGTTCAAACCCCAACACCATGCTCACAACAATGTCTCGGAGCAACAAAAGCCAAATGAAAAACTAAATAAAATTGATTCTCTCTCCCTATCTATCTTATACTGTCTCTCTCTCTTAAAAAAAATTGAAGATAAACTTGAACTGAGCCAGCAGAAAAGAATGATAATGTTTTTAGAAATAGTGTTTTGAGTTTCCCCAGATATATATCAAATATATTATTTTATACCACTGTTATTGATATTTTTTGCTTTATATCCTATTAAGTAACGGTAATGGGATATTCATTTTGCCATTACTAATGTTTTTCCCAAAGATATGTTTTATGTAACCCTGTTTTATCATGTCACAGTAACCATAAAATTTCAATGAATAACTTCAAAAAGTAAATAAATATACTCAACCCAAAGTAAGATGGAATAACCTGCCATCAATAATGAAAAATTTTCTTAAAAGGTAAGATTTTGCTCACATGTAATAACAAGACAAAACAACCAATTTCCAACAAGTTTAAAATATGTACTATCTTAATTGTCTAATCTAGTTTTAACTTTTTTAGTCAAATTAAAGATCAGTTGTATTTGAAATCATGTAAACTTTTCCTGGATATTTTCTATCTTACAGTTCTAAAATCTATGTTTAAAGTTCACATTTTCATGTAGCACATCACACTAAGCATACATCAGCACCCTCGGTGCTTGGCATATATGAGGATTTGAAAGACACAATAAAGAGAAAATACAGATGATCTTTAGTTGCTTTACATGAATAATTTAGTTGGCTATGCTGGGTAGGTGCCTGATGGAAGAACAAAAAGTTTCATTTAAATTAAATTTGATATGCAAACCAGATTTCCATACATTCATGATGTTAACCAAAATCATCTAATCAAATAATTGTTACTTCATGATTGTATTTGTCTTTTAGTTGTGGTTTTTATTAATGAAGAAAATATAATCTATTTTATCTGGTTATAATATTAAATTGCCATATTGGTATCATATCATAAACACTATATATTTCTTATCTAGTGTTTCATTACCTATTAGAATGACAACAATCCTTTATAGTATCACAAAGACCTGTTTCCATAACTGAGTCACACATAAGCTTAAAATGGACTGCCATAGATACACAGCATAATATTAAGATGTGAGTTTTTTCTCTTAGTATTCTTATAAAATCTATTCAGAACAGAATATTTAAAACTAGTTATGTAACCATGTTATTATTACATTTGTTTGTGCTCAAAATATCTGTAGTGATTACTGTGATTTTAGGACCCTGCATCCCTTTTATAAGTGCTTAAATGTCTCTTGGAACATGATATGGGGATTACCAAATATTTCTGCATGAAAGTCATATTTTTTAAATTTTATAATCTACTACATATTCTGCAGAGTATCTTTATCTTCTCAAAATTAAGAATATTGTCATAAACTGTTAAGGATAATCTTAGTTTTTATTTGTGAGGATTTCCTGAAGTCCTAAGAGGAAAGGCATTATTATTTTAAACACAATAAAAATACTGTTCAGTTAGTTTTTTCGTTGCTTGACTAAAAGATCCAACAAGAACAATTTTAAGAGGAAAAGTTTCTTTTGAGGGCTCACCATTTCAGAGGTATTTGTTCATAGGATGCTGGCTCCATTCCTTGGGGCTCAAAGTGAGGCTGAACATCATGGTGGAAGTCATGACTCCAGGGAGCAAGAGAGAGAGACTATTCACAAGATATAAAATATATACACCAAGGCGCCCCTTCCCAATGACCCGCCTCCTCCATGCGCACCCTGCCTGCCTACAGTTGCCAGTTTATCCCTATCAAGTTGCTAACTCACTGATTAGATTTATGCTCTCACAACACAATCACTTCAGCTCTGAGTCTTCCTGCACTGTCTCATGTGAGTTCATGGGCGACACCTCAGATTCAAACCATAACATAGATTCAGTAATTTAAAAAAAGTTTATTGTAGATTGAAAATCACCACCATTTTTATATGTTTAAGGAGGAAATAAATCATGTGATAGTTTATGAAAAAGAAAATAAATACTTAAACTGGGAATGAATAACTTAAAGTGTGAATTACATCATATTGCTTCCAGTAAATTTATGAGATTTTATATTTTCACTTAACACTTTTATTGTAAACTCAACAGCTCCTTTTTAAAAGTCATTTAAACATACAGGTGCAGCCAATATTACCATATTTTATGTAAAATGCAAATTTACTATTTAAATAATTTTATTCCTATTTGAAGTTGTAATTATGACAAGATAATTTTTCTTCACATGCATTTATAAGATGTATACAAATAATCTTATATGAAACTTTTTCAGCTTAAATATGTGAATACATATGTGTGTTTGTATATATGATGTATATACAGAATATTTCTTTTTGACTTAAAATAGTTTTATTTTTTCCTAATGATTTGTAACCACATAGGAAGAAAAATTCTGTTGATATAGAAAGGGCAAAGAATAAAATTAAAATAATCAAAGTATCTATTTCCCATACACAACCACTGCTATTTAACAATGGATATATAGGTTGTACATACACATGTAGATTTTTTAATTTGATAAAATCAAATTATAAAACATTTCCTCCTTTGTAATGTCATGTTTATTCAATATTAGTGTGGAAATGATTGAAGTTTAACATATGTCGTCAGTATATCTTCATTATTTAGCTATATCACAAAGTTTATTTATAAATGATGTGAAAGTTTATTAACACTTGTATTCCTATCTTTGTGCCTTTCACCATCATGAGGAAGTGAAAATTAGAAAGTGGTTAAAAATATAAAACAATTATTGGAGGAAACAAATTTGTTAATGATAAAAAAGTGATTTTTGTAACTGTTTCTTATTAGCTACTTGGCACTCTGCTTATACTCAAGTGTTGTATTTTTGTGGTTCCAAGCAGTGAAAATATCCCAAATGGTTCATAGAGGCCTGTTAATCATCTCTTTTTCACCACGACCCGGCTCTCATTATGGACCACAAGACTATAAAGTGGTTTGAATGATTGAGGACTTCAAAGGCCAATGACAACTGAGGCTGGACATTTTTGGAGATTAGAAGAAATAACCCAGTCATAGAGATAAGTCTCTCATAGATAACTGGTGTTTCTCAAAATCCTGGATCCCCAAGATATAGAAAAGGGAACTTAGCAAGATTTTGAACAACTGAATTAGTTGACAAGACATAAGTGATTAATATTAGCATGAGCTAACCTTAAAATGTTAGCATTTATGGATTTGCAAATTTGGGATACATAGGGATAATTAGACATGTCCCTAGACAAAGCATTAGTGGAGTTGAATTTTGTTGGATGGAATTATGCCACACAGGATCTATTCCATTGTTTTTTCAAAATCTCAGCAAACCTTTTCTCAACAATAATGTGGTGCTTGCCTACAAACACAATTTGACCTATAGCTTCCAACTTGGCCTCAATAAATAACCATATGATCATAAACTCAAACTCTGACATACTGTTTTTCTTTTAAATTTAAATTAAATTTGATTTTTAAATAAAGCAAAAAATGTAACAATTGTACTTACTAATAGGATGATACAATGTTTCAATACATATAAAATGCTTTAATGTTATTTCAGGTTAAACATAACTTGCCTCCTTAGGCATTTTTTTCATTTTATTATGGAGAAAACCTGAAGTATGTTTTTCTAACTTTTTGCAATGTTTAGTACAATTATTTTTAGTCCCCCTACTGTGTAGTGGCACACTAGAATCTTTTGCTCCTATTAAACTGAAACTTGGTACCCATAGATCAGTCTTTACCCACACCCTCTCACACAATCTCTCCAGTCTCTGGTACCCACCATTCTTCTTTCAACTTGTTTGAGATAATCATTTTGGGATAACATATATGAGTAAGATTACGTCTTTCTGTACCTGTCTTATTTTGCTTGGCATAGTGATCTCCAGTTCGATCCATGATTTGCCAAATGACAAGATTTCTTTCTTTTTAATGTCTGAATGTGTACCTCTATTTAACTTTAAAAGACAGAAAAGTTATATGTTATTAATTTTGAAGACAGATAATCCTCAGGTATTGAGATTTATAATCCTAGAAAAAGCTTTCACAGAAAATATGGTACATGCTAAAATTATAATATTATATCAATAGCTATCTACTGTCTTATACCTAGTATAAAATGTGATTGATAGTAGTATCACCACCTATATGATCTGTCATGATATTTAAGCAATGCATTTAAGACACTAACTTTTTAGGAGCATTTAAACAAAGGAAGACACAATTTTAAGCACTTTATGCATAAATTACTTTAATACTCATTAAAAATCTAGAAATAATTAATAATAATTATGCATAGATTCATAAAAGTGAAAATAGCAGATCTCATGAAGTGAGATAGAAGCCAGACATTATTTTATAATTATTAGCTACTTTTCATAGAGGGAAGAATTTACAGAAATAAAACAATGGTCTGGAAGTTCCTAGGTGTTTGCGGAAGAACCAGGATTTTCAGGGGGGAAGGCATGTTCCTTCTGCAAATTTAATCAGTATTCCACAGTGCCTTAAGAAAAAATGCTCCACAAACTTTGATTTTTTATTATTACTATGATTTTTAGTATTATTGTATTATCGTTATCATGAGCCAGACTTTTTTTCCCACCTGACTTCTAATCCTTTCTTATACACTTACACACACAAGGAAGAAAAAAACACAATACACTGTATAAATATTTAGGTTTCACTCACAAAAGTGTCAGCGCTGGTATTTGCAATTATTATTCAAGCACTTAATTCTAAGTTGTTTTCACTATAGGGATACTGGACTGTTTTCACACTAAAGGAAGCTTACACAGGACACCACTATACAAAGTGGTGGGAGATAGTAAAGGACTACAGTGGTGCAGCAATGAATTCTTCCTCCCTGTTCTTGCTGACTTATGTGTTTGATGCATTTGTCTTTTCATGTATGAAAATGTGATACAATGCAAAGGCTGAGAGTGAAATGATTGGGTTATGGGAACCTTAACCCAATCAGTGAACTAATCATCTGACAGGGATTAACTTGGTGCTAACTGTAGGCTGGAAGGGTGTGGCTAGATGGCACTCGGGGTATGGCTTTGGAGCATATATTTTGTATGTGGTGAGTGGATTCTCTCTCTCTCTCTGCTTCCTGGATCCACGCCTTGACCTGCTTCCCTCTGCCACACTCTTCTGCCATGATCTTCAGTCTCACATCAAGCCCCGAGGAATGGAGCCAGCCTTCCTTGGATTAAGACTTCTGAAACTATGAGCTCTCAAATAAACTTTTCCTCTTGAAATTGTTATTGTTGGGACTTTTAGTACAGCAGTGAGAAAGCTGACTAAAGCAATCTATTCACATATTGATAGATGCCTAACATAGTAATATATATGTTGACTATTGTGAGTAGGGCATTGACAATGAAAGGTCAGATATCTCCTTGATATCATAATTTCATTTCCATTTGATATATACCTCATAGTGGGATTGTGGTTCATGTGTTGCCTCTCTTCTCTCCCCTTGTGTACTTTTCTGTGGTTTTTTTTTGAGGAAACTACATGTTGTTTTCTGTAATGATTCTACTAACTTATATTCCCATCATTAATATTTCAGAGTCCTTCTTTCTCTGTGTCCTCACTGTAATTCTTACTTTTTATCTTTTCATAATATTCATTGTAACTGTGATCAGATAATGTCTCATATTGTTTTTATTTTCATTACCCTGATGGTTAATGATACTGATTTTTATAACTTTTGAACATATGTATTTCATTTAAGAAAGGTCTACTAAATTAATTTGAGCATTTTTAAATTGACCTATTTTTTTTCAGGTATAGCTATTATGACCAATGGTTTAGGTACAGAAATCTGTCAGGCAAGTAGATAGGTGGGTGTGTAGGTAGGTAGACAGATAATAGAAAGTTACCTCATATATACCTACTCCTAGAATTCTTAATAAAATATATGTATATTAAAACATTAATTGCTTGATAAGTATATTGCTGCCATATTAAGAATTGGTTCTAATTCTTAAAATACTTAATACATGCATATATTTTATATGTATATATTATTTATAATGTGTATAATAAACATATTGAATACACCTATATGTTACATGCAAAATGATAACCAATTGGAACTAAGTCTACTTAAATGCTTAATTTTTTTATTAGCCACTGTATTGTAAAATACCTTTTTTGTTGTAAAACTGTTTTAATTGAGCTTTAGATTTTTGCCCTTTTTATTATAGTGTTCATAAAAGAATACTGCAGTTCTGAATATTCCTGTATACTTGTACATTCATCTGTGTAGATAAATGTTTTCATTTCTCTTGGCCATGTATCAACATGTAGAGTTGTTGGGTCATATGGTAATTCTATGTTTCACTTCTTTTTTTTTATTGGTTCTTTTTAGTTATACCTAATATTAGTATTCATTTTAAAATAGTTATAAAAGCATGGGATAGAATTTGTTCTATATCTGTCCCCATTACTTCCCCTTTCCCTTTTTGCTCCCTCCCCCTGCTCCCTTCTTTCAGCTCCACTGACTGATCTTTGTTCTACTTATTTACAGTTGGTTGTAATAGTGTCTTCTGGATGTACATTGTGGATATTCATGTTTTCATATTTCATACATAGAAAAGTTAGGTCAGATTCATTCTACTGTTCTTTCCTATGGCATCCATCCTCCCTTGCCTTCATTCCCCTTTGTCCACTCCACTGTTCTTTCCACTCTTTTTTTTATCCCCAACTCCTTATTTTGGATTAGCTTCTGCATAGCAGATAAAAGATTTGACCTTTGACTTTATGGGACTGGCTTATTTCACTCAAAATGTTGTTTCCCAATTCCCTATATTTAATGACAAATACCGTAGTTACTCTTCTTTATGGTTGAGTAATACTTCATTGTGTTAATATACCACATTTTTATCCATTCATCTGTTTAAGGCATCTTAGTTGGCTCCATAGCTTAACTATTGTGAATTGTGCTGCTATGAACACTATGAACATTGATGTGGCTATGTCACTGCTTTGATTGCCTTGCTTAGAAAGTCAGTTCCTGAGCCAAAAGGTTGGAGTATTGGGCCTACATTTTCCATTAGCAATTGCAGGGGTTCTGGTCTAACTCTTAGTATTTGATCCACTGTGAATTGACTTTTGTGCAGCATAAGAGATACGGATAGAGTTTCATGCTTCTATATAAAAATTTTCAGTGTCAATATACCAAGTTCCATTAAGTTGATCATCCAACTCTTCAAAATTATAACTCTATAATCAAAAGCTAGTGATCTATCTCCTCTGTAGGCCTTAGTATGAGTATTACTGGCTTATGTATTAAAATTAGATGACTTCTTCAATGTGATTTATGTAAATGTATTCAGGGTTGAAGTTTCAGGTGATTCTATATTTGGATGGCTTCTCAGAATATTCTTAACTTAAAATCTAATATTCTGACTCACAGAGTTGGCAGAGTTTGAATCCTTGGCAAACAACTCATTTTCTTTCCTATAATGCATAGGTTAGAATAAAAAGCACTATTCTTCAAAGACATTTATATATCTGTATTTGCACACTTATTCTGCAGAACACCTCCTTAAAGCCCTTGATATTATCAATAGGAAGTTCTCTGAATTACTAGCTAATGGCTATTTGAAATATTTATCAGCCCACTTTTGCCTGTGTGTTCTTCCAGAGATTATGTCTGAAGGACTACAGTGAATGTACGTCATTTACCGGTATGGTCCCTGTTCAATCAGTTGTGGTCACCAATCTCACTCTGCACCATTTGGCATGAGGATCCCATTTGAAGAATAATGACGAAAAATTATTTTTTGATGGAATCATTCTTTTTTATGTGACATAATCAACAGCTCTAGGATGTACTTTGTACCTCTCAGAAAACAATATAGTGTAATAAACTACACTTCCTTCACTCAAAATAGGTGTTTATAGCATGACAACTATTTCTATTTTCAGAATAACATTTGGGTTTTTAGCTACATAGGATGAGACAGTGAAATAAAGTGTCATAACACAAAGATTATTGAATTGTATCTTGGTATAAACTTATTAACTAAAATCTGTGTGTTATGGTACGTAATTTTGTGTAAGATTTAATTTTTTAGAGATGAAAGTCTATTATTATAGTTGATATAAAATATGTGATTAAATTAATTTTAAAATACTATTTTCCCTTCCAGATCAGGTTATATTTTATTGGAGAGAAAAGACTTACCACAATCTTAATGTTTTCATATTCTGGTGTTTCCACTTAGTGTCAATCAAGTTGAATTCATAAAGTCACTGTAACTGTAACTAATGTTTAAATTGAAGGAAAGATATTTATACTGAGAAAAACTAATTTTATCTAAAAAAACTAAGGCATTCATTATCATCACATATATCCTAAGTATGAAATTATAAGCATAAAAATTAATATATTGTCAGTACTATGTATCTATTTTATATACATTTATCCTTCTTATTTTACTCTATATTATATAATAAAAACAGCAACAAAACATTATTAAGGATTGATAAATTGTTTGTGGAGACAAATATGTTTAACCCAACTTATATACTACATAATATGTGTATGTGTGTGTATATATATTTACATATATATGTAGTACCTCATAAATATGTAAACTTATGCTTCATATGTCAGTGAAAATAATTTAAATTAAAAAACTTAAAACAGAAATCATAAGCAAAATAAAAAAATATGTACAAAGCAAGAAGTGTTTTAGAGGTCAGCCCATATTTCATTATCTGTACAGATATATTGATGTATAAACATGTACACCTGAAATGCATATGTTAGAGATGTATTTTAATGCTTAAATAAATTAAACTAATAGCCTATGCCTAGAAAAGCTTTTGTTTTATAAACAACAAAGGAATATTTAAGTTGACTTTAAGGAATTAATAGGCTTTTAATGAATCTGAACTTAAACTAGATGATTTGTGATAAAATAAAATGTTTTAGTCATTTGCATCAAATATTACTAATTAAGTAGTATGAATGCTATGAAAAAATTTCTGAAATTAACATTTTCAGTTGGGCAATCATATATCTTATATTCACTGAGGCATTCTTAACATTTATTTCCTTGGAACTTCCAGGTTATGTAGTGAAATTTTAGGTACTTATTTCCTTTTTTGTTTCTTCAATGAAAATTTAGAAATGACCATTTCAAATTCAAGGAAAAACAAACCATTAGCTTTCATTCCTTATTAAATAAACTGAAATACTCCCTCTCAAAATGAATCAGAAGATGATAGCATTGGATAAGCTGCTTATAAAGGAAACATTCTAAAATTAGTGTTTTTAAATAAAGTATTAGATATTATTAGGCTGTTTTTTGTTATTGTTTTGTTTTACTTGACTTGTCATTATTGCTGTAAGATGTTTGTCTTTTCTGTCAAAACTTGAAAGATTGGGATGTATAACCCACTACCTCCATTTTAGATCCCCCTCCCCCTTTAAAGATAGTAACTCCCTCACCTGTGTATGCCTACATGTGCACACCCACCTCTTCCAAGGAACCCTTCTGGTACCCAGCCATCTTCTTCCAGTGAACTTGGAATCACTACTATCCTTGCCACTTGTGTGGGGACTCCCACCCCCATTCTCTCCCTGCCTCCTACTCCATCTTTGCACCTGGCTCCACTTAATCATAGTCAATCCTGCAGATTGTGCACCTGAGCTCCTCCAATTAGAGCAAAGGGCAGTATTGTGTCAGGTTGGAATTGAAAACCACTTACTTCCTTGCTAGGTGCGCATTTTTCTTTTGCCCTTCAGCCGAAGTAAAATTTCTGCCTTGCTTACCCACACTCGACCACGTTTGATTTCATTTATAACATTGCCCATGGACGGATTGGATTTTGTAAGCAGCAAATAGTTATCTTATTGATAGGCACTAACCAAAACACATACATAAATACACACACACACACACACACACATACACACACACACACACTCTCTCATGCTCTCTCTCTCTCACACACACACACATACACACACATAATTTTGAAATTTTTCTCACTGCAAAAATTTTAGTCAAAGTCATCTATTTTGCAATGAAAAAGTCTTCCTTGATTGTAGAGGAAATTCTTAAGTATTTTAGAGTAAAGAACATGTCAGAAGATAAAAAGCAACGTGATGGGCAACAGTAGCAGGATTTCTATGCAGTTTTACTTCTGAACTAGAATTTTGTAGAGAGAAACGCATTGACCAAACAAAACTAATCTTATTGACAAAGGGAAAATATCAACTGGGTGGTTTTACTATTGACCCCAAAGGGAAGCATTATTAGAAAAGCATTCTTATAGAATTTATAAGGCTGTTGTAGATAAAATATCAAGTAGAAGTTACTAAGTTTAATTAAAAAGGTCAATCTTTCTTATACTTATCTCACATTGCTTTACAAATGATTTTTTCTCTAATATTTTCACTACGCATCGTTATTGCTTAGATTTTACATTACTGTCAAGATTCTTAAAAAAGGTACTGTTTTATAATAAAATAGTTTTCAAAGTGCTTAGGATCATCAATAGAAATTAGAAAGGATTAAATGAAGACTGGGAAAAGCTTTTTCTAGAAGTTATAATTGTGCAGCCTCTGGAATAGTGTTTAAACTTTATCTTAAATAACATTAAACATTAAAAAATGATATTAAAGTAATTAAATTCCTTTAAACCTATTTTCACAATTTAAAAATCTTCTGTTAAGTTTAGGGAGCAGATACTTACAATTTAATGAAATATCATTTTTAAAGACATATATACATGGTTCTTTGTTACAGTGTTTTAAGTATGAAAAAGCATAAGCAGACATATACATAAACATTAAATGATTTAAGGAAGGTCATTTCAGTGATAGGCAACTGAAGTTCCCAACCAATTTTACTAATAATGACCAATTTTACTTATAATGATTGATAATCTATTCAGATATTTATTTAAATGACCTATTTTCCAGTCATCAAAAGATACCCAGTAATTTGTATTTTTAAATACAATAACTAAATTGCTAATAATTTGTTTTTAAAGTGCAGCTATTCTGACATTGTCAAGAAACAGTTGATTTTGTTGTCAAGAAACATATGACTTTTCATGCAGTTCTGTTTAATAGACCTTGAAATATTTTATGTTTCAAACATATTGCAAATATATTGTCTTTAAAAAAATGAGCAATCATAAATATAATGGTAGAGATTTTTAAGGCTCAGTGAAGATATATAAATAATATGTTATAAATATGTTATTAATTAGAGACAGAGAAAAAGACAGAAAAACAGGGAAGGCAAGGAGAGGAGAAGATAGGAAAGGAAACAGATGCTTCCTTTACAAACAACTTGGTGTGATGTAGGTGACTAAGTCTCAATTGTCCTAAATGTAATTATAATAAAAATTTAGAAAATCCTAGAAGATATTGAGAGTGCATAATATTTTATTCTGACATGAAAAAGATCAACAATGTAGAAAACATTTTAAATATTTTCTTAAATTCTTCAGAATCACTCGTTATTTTATTATATTTTTTTAAAGAGAGAGGAATAGTGAGAGAGAAAGAGAATCAACTTTATTTAGTTTTTGGTGTGGCCTTCAATGCTCTGAGACTCTGTTGTGTATGTGGTGATGGGCTATGAACTTGTGTACTTGCGCAAGCAACCACTGAGCTACCGCACCTCAAAATCACATTTAAAAGCAAGAAACTGATTCGTGTTACTGTACTCGAAAGACCCAAGTACCCAAATTAAACAATGCTTAATAAATTTATTTTAGATTACCTAAATTATTTCTGTGAAAAATTTATAAGATTAGAAATAGAAGCTCTTGACATAAACATGACAATTTTAAAGTACAAGTAAAAATAATTCACCTTTTAGTAAATGTTGTGGCCTTTCACAGTTACTTATATGTGAGAGAGCAAATGTTAAAAATCTAAAAGTACAGCCAGGGGCACTGGCTGATGTCTGTAATCCCAGCAGCTCAGGAGGCTGAGACAGGAGGATCACAAAATCAAAGTCAACCTCCACAACTTAGTGAGGCCTTAAGAAATTTAGTGAGACTCTGACTCAAACTAAAATATAAGAATGGCTGGGAAGGTTGCTCAGTGGTTGAGTGTCCCTGGATTCAATAAAACAAAACCAAAAACACTTACAAGTACATTGGCCTATGTGCTTTTCTTGCTAGCCTTGTATATCTGTGTAGCTGGTGGTTTTCAACTGTGTCATTTTTCAGTTTCATTTTCGTAGGATTGTAAAAGTACACCATGTGAATTCCAACAACAGACCCTGAATCATTGTTGCTATTGCCTGTATTCTTAGTGCCGGGTAATGTATATCTTATATAAAAGAGAGTCAATAAATAATCATTGCAAGAATAAATAAATAAATGAAGCAATCAATCAACCAATGAGAAAGACTTGCGAAGTTGTGGTTTGGACACAATGTCAATTTATAGCCCCTGCCTACTTTAACAATCTCATTTCCCACTGAACTGTGATGTGTAATCTGCATCCCAGCCACATCATCTTAGTTATGCTTTCCTAGATGAGGTATAACTCAGCATTTACTTGGCACATTTGACAACTCAGGTAAATCATTGAGCATCCCTCTCCTCTATATAACATGGTTAATATTGGTAGTAATTTAATAATCATTGGCATTTGATTATTCTCTGGATTGTTTCTTTTGTTTTGAAAAAATTAGATTTTTTTAAATACAATTTTTATACGTGGGTTATGTTCAAATTCATCAAAATACTTTATGCATAAGTAAAATTTTCACTTAAACAAAATCTTTAGAAAATATGTGATCTTTTTCAGTATTCAAAATTATAAGTATGTTTAAGATATTCAAGTGTTCATAGGAATGAAAGAACACATATTCGCCAAATAAGTTATCATTATTTATTTTGAATCTATTATTGAAAAGAAAGTATGTGCAGTACACAGAAGGGGAAAACACAAAATGTATCCAGTGTGGGCTCCTGTTATCCTGACACCTTAGGAACCTTTTCTTTAAAATCTCAGTCCATGTGTATGCATGACTCCATGTGTGTTGGGAACCAACTGTTTCTTCAGAATTTTCTAAATTAATATCATATAAAGTGAGAATATTGATGCAAGTACAAGTTAAAATAAATGATAGTTTAAAGTTCATATGGATATTTTAAAACTTTGAAAATAAACCAGCAAGTGTTTAGAATTAAATAAAGAAAAATATCTTTTATCATTAGGAATATTTTTATCAAAGATTACTTAGAATTGCCCTTACTGTCATTTTGAGTAATCTTTACCTGTTTTTTGACTGTTTTTTGCATCAGAAAACAGCCTGCATACAGGATGTTATTTCTTTCTCATGGCCCTGATAATACCCTGTCTTCTAAAGACTTATTTGAAACCTAAACCCCTTAAGTCTTTCTTAACCGTTAATTAGCCTTAATAAGCTCTGCTTTCTCACTGCCTCTACATTATAAATGTTTGTGAAGTGATTTGTTTCATTTGTTTACTGTTTTTTCCTGCTGTTGACCACCACACCACAGACCTAATTATAATTATTTTTTAATTTGGAAAAACAATGACTTCAACAAAATGAGTTACGCAATTTTCTAGAAAACCACATTCTAATAAACTGAAATAACCAGCTATGATTGCAAGGACATTTATTGTACATTAATGGCAACTCAAAAACTCTTGAAGAACATGAACAAATATATTTTAATCATTTTATAGCTATTATTGGTTGTAAAAATCCATAGCTCACACAGTCCCTTTGAATTTCTTTCATTTATGTATTGTTTCTTCTATGTTTTACTACTGGAAGAAGTGAATGTGATAAGATGTGATAAGAAAGATTTGAAAATATCTTCACATTTGCTAGTTCCAGGTTCTTAAGAGGGCATAAACTAAGGCAAGTAAGAATTTATTGGTAAAAATAAAGTGCACTAAACTTCATTGACCTCATGGGAAGCAGTAGTGCTTTTCCAATCTTCCACTTTCAAGATTCTAAGAAATCATGTCCAATTTAATTATGGGAAAGAGATAAAAAACATTAAGGTTGGAAGTTGCGTTGAAGGGAATAATCATTTAAAAAAATACAGATTAATGTGAAAATAATTCACCGATTCAATTACCTGTGAAAATGAAGATGGGAGTTTCTAGTGTTATTGATGACAATAATGGAAAGGAGAAAGAGAATAAAGTGTTTAATTGAGTGTATGTGAGGAGACAAAGCTATGCTTAAATGAAAGCAAAGGTCACATGCCTTGACTCTCCCAGATCTTCTAAAGTGTTCGCTGAAAGGAAGTCAACCCAGAAGGGTAAACGAACATCTTTCAAGGAAATGAAGCAACTGTTAATCCAAGGTTGTTCAGCTTCATAAAACGTGTTACAATAGTGCTGAAAGCAGTACGTTTTGCTTGTGATTTGTGAGTTAATAAACTGCAACAACCTTCTCTTTACCACATTTTATGTCTATTTATCTAGTTTCTAATTTACTCAGGAATTGTTTTATGTGACATGAACCACTATGGTTATTTTACCCCTGAAACTAGAAGAAATGACAGTGACAAGAGGAACCAAAAAATTCTTGAGTATTTCTGCTTAAAACAAATATTTATAATTTGTGTGTCCAAAAGTCAGTTCAATGAGAACAAAAGTACCATATTGTAAATATGACTGGTTGATTTCGCAAGTAATGCATGTTAATTGGGAACAAAATCTTTAAATGTGCCATTAACAAAAACATTTGAAAAAATCATTATTCCAACCAAAGGGGTATGACCTTTCAAGTGAATATTTTAATATTTGTTCCACTGACCTCCCCTTAAGGATATGTTGACATATAAATTATTGAAAGGGTACCGTGAATTATTTTATAACATAATCTTCAGCTGCACACTATAAATATGTTCTATATTTTTGTCAAATATACTGCTAAGCTAATTTAGTAGCTTCATTTAAATATGTATATTTTTATGTATAATTAGTATTTCTTCACAGATAATTTGTGGGAAATGGAATAGTAATTCAAAATGTATGAGTATTTTTATTACAGGAAAAAATAATAAATGTCCATTGTCTATCAATGGAAACACTGATTTTTATCAGTGCACACTATTTACGGAGAGTAGTTCAGTTCACTGTGGCATATTCACACATGCATCTAAAACACTTTCATCATATCCATTGCTTAAAACCACATTCTCCCCTCTCTCCATGATCTCCTTCCTTTTCTCTAATAGTCTTACTTATGTTTTCATGAAAATGATTTTTTTTAAAAAAGAGAGAGGAACAGTGAGAGAGGGAAAGAAAGAGAGAATCAGTTTTATTTAGTTTTCCATGTGTCTTTTGTTGCTCCAACACTCCATTGTGCACATGGTGCTGTTGTTTGAATCTGCATCTTTGTGCAAGCCTGGTAAGTTTGTGCTAAATGGCTGCTGAGCCATTACTCTAGCCCCCGGAAATGACTTGATTTTAATTGTCTGCTAATTATAAACCACAATTTAGTACATACCTGTAATCCCAGGGGAAGTAGGAAAATGAAACAGAAGAATTGTGAATCCCAAGACAGTCTGGGCAACTTAGAGGAAACATGTCATAAAATAAAAACAAAAAGAGCTGGGGATGTATCTCAGGGGTAGGATATTCCTGCGTGCAATCATCTATATTGCACAAAAACAAAGAAAAAAAAAAAAGGAAATTTTAGAAAATAAAGCTAACATAATTCCAAAATAATTTTCTATAAATATAGGCATGTTTGAGATCTTTACCGTATATAATATATGATCATCTGTGGCCAACTAATTCTTGAAATATGGCTAGTGTGACAGAAAAATGATTTAAAAATAGTATTTAATATTAATTAATTTATGGTGATTGTATTAGACAATAACAATGTAGATCAAATAGGAACTTATTTTGTAATTTGCAGCTTTTTAATGATATGGCTTTTTTATAATTTACTGAATTAATTAATTGAATGCATATCTGAGTGTGAGTTGCTTATTTTATGATTTTTATCCAATTTCCTACTAAAGTCTACCAGACTGGAATTTGGAAGAAAAGAAAGAAGAAAAAGAAGGAAAGGTAACATCTGAGATGAATGGAATTGCAAAATGAATTTCATCAGATATAAAAATCATGCGGTAAATCAAGCAGAAGATTAATGTAGAGAATTACTAACTATGACTAAAAAGTAGCTATACTACAGCAAGAAATTCTATATAGTACTCTGGGGCTTAGTTAGAATACACAAAGAAGGATAATCCTGGCAGGGACTCAGATTTTGTCAGAGATTTTTCTTTGATCCACAGGATCATAGAGAAGTGTGTTAATTTGGTTGGACCAGAGTTGCTCCAGTGTTGCCAGACAAGCAATTGGTTACTTCTGGATTCATGTGGAGAAGCAGGTGCTTTAACACTCAGTAATGTATATGCATTGGTGTGCCCGTAATACAGGAGGCCTTCAGAACATGCAAGTGGGGGAGGCTTACTAAGAAGGGACCCTGGATGGTGACTGCTAGTAGGTCATATAAAATTCCAGTTTTCATTTCTAGAGACTGGAGAAAAAGGTTTCACCAGGTCAAATCTGCAAGTTCGCAGAGGGACTGCATTATGCACCCTTGGTGTTTGAATACCCTTGCTACTTTTGTAAAAATTTTATGCCTACAAGTCTCTGTTCCCAGGGAGGAAGCCTGGGAGCCACGGAGTACAGGGGATCTTTGCTAACTACCATTAAGCCTAATTGATATTCATGTATCCTAGGCAACTTCAATCACAATCACTTATGCAAGACTTAAATGCAGAAGAATGCAATATGATGAAGGGGACTCCCTGTATATTCCATTTTGCTGGTATTTGAGGCAAAGGATATCCAAGTGTGGTCTTATTAATGATTGTAAAGTTGAGTTTCAGACATGAAGGAGTAATTTTTGTTAGAAAAAGTGGTGGTTGTAATAAATACAAGTTCTGACAGCAGTGCCAATTTTATCATCTTTGGTTCTTTGGGTAAATTCTACAGTATTAACACTTATAAGGAAATTTTAAAAAATTTTTTCTGTAAACTTAGACTTGAGCTTGATTTTCCAGTCTCTAGAAATGCCTATCCATTGCTTAATACCCTTTACATACACATACACACATACACACATTGCATGTTTTATACACACACATATATTCATACACACGTATATCCTGCTTAGTCACTGAAATCAGTTTCTTTCACTTACATCTAAAATCCCCAATCAAAACAAAAATTAGTTTTAGAAAAATCTACTGACCATAAAAATTCACAGCAATTTGGAGAGTATGAAACTGGTAGTATGATTGCATTGAAAAATCTATATGTTCAATCATAAATTTTATTAATACAGAACTTTTAACTTATGGCATGAAGGGATGAGTGGCTAAATTTTCTTGTGTTGTCATGAAGAAAGTAGTGCCCAAATCTTCAGGTTACTAAAGTACTGTTGCTACAGAACAAAGTGAATAGGAGGTGAAAGTCAAGGACTTTGTGGTAAGCTGGTTGGTTTTGACCTCTGGACAGTGAAAGGGAAAAAAATACAACAAAGTAAACAAGAACAACATAACCTCAAAGCCCTGCTTTTGCAGATAAAGCAATCAATCAAAAAATATCTGCAAATGTAGGTAGAGTATCATTATCATACAGAACCAGAATCTTAGAAGAGGTGAACTCCAAATTAAAATGTTATTTGATTCTTGCTCTTAATTAAGTCATTAGTGAGTCAGTGTCTCTTCAAGTTTTCACCTCAGTCCCCAACCTCCCACCATCCTGCACCATCATTGAAAGTTTCAAAGTACAAAAACTAAAATAAGATTCTAGTAATCCTAGAAATTCCTAACACGTGAACTTGAGAATATTGCTTGTTCCCAGTTGAAACCTGGGAAGAATTGTCTAAATGGTTTTGAGGATATTAAGCCAAGAAAATAGAAATGTATTTTAGATAGGCCAATTTTTTTTCAGTAAAGCATACTGGATTATTTATGCAAGTCTTATTGTTGTTGCTTTGTTGTTATTCCATGATATAGCCTAAGAATCTAAATAAGCATCTGATTCTTAATTAACACTTGCTAGTCAATTTTTGAACAAGTAAAAGTAGTTTGCTAGCTCCAGCAGATGTGGAATAGCTGTAGTTATTTGTCCTGTAAATTGAAGCTATGAATACAGTGGTAACACATCCTCAATAATAAGTTAGGTGTACATGAAATTGACTGAAGTGTTATCTAAAAAGAACTAATCTCCAGTTTTCACCTCCAGAAAGTCTATTTAAATTGTGTGATGAAGTACCAAAATTTTTATTTTGGGAAAGCGTCTCAGATGATATAGAATAACAAATTTAACAGTTATCAAGAAAGTAATCATGGAGCAGATTTATCATATGTACCTGCTTATTTCAAACTATATCCCTTAAGAGCCCAGAATACATTTATTTTCACAAAGTGTTGGAAATCATTAATAAAGGAAGTAAGAGTGTCACAGAAGGTGCCAATTTCTATTATCTATAGGTGAAAAAGACCCAGAGTTGCTGTTTGTGCAATAAAAACATTTTTCTCTTTCCATGTAAATTACACAAGCAAAAGAGTATGACCCCCTAATAGAAAATAAGATCAGAGTGTTAATAAAAACGGTGTGCCCTGGAGGAACCCCTAGTGGAGGCCAATTTATCTTGGAGCTGCTCAGACCAAAAGAATGGTCAGTTTATATTTGATTTATAAAATTGAAAAACATCTAGGTCTAGTGAGGAAGCTCTGAATTTAGCTATGAAGACTGGACAGATCCCAATTTAGAGAGAACATTCCTGGAGACTCAGCAACTGCAAGAAGGCCATGAGTATGAAATACAACTCTGCCCTGTACCTGTTGTCTGGAAAGTTGGTCTTGTGTTTAGAGGTCAATCACTTTTTTATCAGCGTGAAGACAAAGGCCTGTGCTAAGGGTGATCACACGCAAGAAGTATGGGGTCTTGGAGGCTCAACAGCATTGTGAACTAAAGTACAGTTCAGCTGTAGTAAAGAGTACAGAGCTGGTGCTAGATTCCTGACCTCAAGTTCAATCCCTGGCACATACTAGCAGAATGACCTTAATGAAGGCGCCAACATTCTCTCTACTTGTGTGCTCTCACAAGTAGTGAAAATAATAATAGCATTTTTTGGATGGTACCAAGAACTAATACATAAAGAGAGTGCCTGACCCAAGACAAAAGTTAAGTGACTGACTTATTTTATCAAATCAAATTTGATTTAAAGCTGAATTTCTAATTGTATGAAATAATAAGGAACATTTTGTCTAAGATGCTGAAAAGAGGATCTGTTATTGATACAGAAAATTTATTTTAAATGGCATAAGATATGAAAAATAATATAGTAGTTATCAGACAAGAAGGGTCCTATATGTGGTACATAAATGCATGTGTGCATACACGTATATATAGAGAATTTGTTTTTTGACCCTGTAGTCAACACAGGTATGCTTAACCACTGAGCCCCATCCCCAGCCCCCCAATCATTTTTTATTTTTATTTTAAGACAGTGTCTTGCTAAATTACTTAAGGACTCTTTAAGTTGCTGAGACTGGTATTGAACTTGCAATCCTCCTGCCTCAGCCTCCCAAGCCTCTGGTATTACAGGCATGTGCCACACTGCCCATCAGGCATGTATGTATTTGGATTTTCTAAGGCAAGCTTAAGGTTAGGGAGTTAATGAAAATGAGATTTTTAAAAATATAACTGTAGAAATTAATTCATTTGAGATGCTACCTGTTTTAAAATATATACAAATCAGAAAAATAATTAACTTGGAATTTTGTTTAAAGGAATTATGTAATTCTTTAAATTACAAGCAGAATAGCAGATTAAAGTTCATTTAATATGCAAGTTCTTTCCCTGGGACAACACACAATACGTTTCAGAAAATTTGAAAATAACAGGGGGTTTGTTACAGAGTTTCCTAGATATTAGACTTTGAATAATAAATATGTATTGGATATATTCTAAATTCGAAATTAAGATGAGTCTAATTTTATTTTGAATAGTCAATGAAAAATGATAGAGACCATACATGAAATTCCATATACTTAAATAATAATAATAATAAATGAGCTGATTAGTGGTAAAGGAAAATTTCTTAGAAACTGTTTGAATTGTTACTTCCTTCTCCCTAAGGCATTAATAAGAGAGCACACTCATTTGGCTCATCTATATGACTGCAAAGAAAGGAACACTAAATGGTTAATATTGAAGTTTGAAAGAATACAATTTTCCTAACAGTTTTTTAATTCCATATCAGAGGAAATGATAGAGCTAGATACAAACTGTAATTCAGAAGATACTTGGGGATAGCATGGCACAATTTAAATTGAGGCTTAAGGATAAATGTTTATCACTCTTTCCATCTCAACCCAAACCTGCTTCACTTGACTAGCAATATTGACAAGCTGATAATACGTGAAATATAAAAAGTGATTATAATAAATTTTGAATAATTGCCTATATTTAATCCATTCTTAGATCATTTTTAATTCAATAGAGTGAAATATGTAAATGGTCATTTTAAGCCTCTTATTTTCAGTATCTTATGTGACTTTGTACTATAACACTATAATGTGACATTTATCTTTTCAGTTTATATCAGAGGTCTTTAAAGCTCCAGAATATTTGCTCCTCTGGTGTGTCTTAATATGTAACAGAATTAATTTTTGACATAAATCATGTCTAAAAAAGTTTTTTGATCAGCCAGCTATGGTGAAGTTTTATAATATAACTTAGAACCTACCAGAAGAGTTAAGTCAATTAGGATACTTTTTATGAAATTCTGGCCTAGCTCAGTTTTTTCCTTATGCCTATAATTTCTAATTTTCCAATTAAGGAATTTTTTAAAAATCATGCATGTGTATGTAGGTGGAAGCTATATAAATTTACATTCTGTGTGTTAGCTCCACATTTCCTTCAAAAAGGATACTATGCAATTCATGTGGGCCATATTAGACATAGATGAACTTTGGTTAATGCTTTGTATATGGTAGAAGATAAGTAAAAAATGATAGTGATCCTTCACGGGCTGAAGGTATTTCAGGGTTCATAACAACTGAATTATGATTTTGATACTCTACACTATTTTGCTTATTCTTCCATTTTTCCAAACTAAAGCACAAATAGAACTTGTTTTTGACTGTGCATTTAAACTGTAAGCTAATTGCAAAAGAAAGCTAAAAATCATCAAGATTCTCTAGGCTATCTTATATTACGCACATCACTTTTAAAAGTAAATTTACTATTTTTCAAACACAGAGTCTTAAAAGAAGGTAATATTATTACGTGGTAAGAGCTATGCAACACAATGGAAAAATCTGACACATTTTGTACTCTATATAATTTATTAGCATTTTAAAAAGCTAATTCTTTGTGCAACTTTACAAAAATTACAAGCAAGATTTTACCCCATACGTGCATTATCAATCAAACTTATTCTTAGCAATTGATGTAGTAAAGAAAAAATAAGGTACCATTTCATTCAAAGATATTAAAATTCACACCAGAATTTTAATAATAATTTAATTGCATGATACTCATTTCAACATTTTTTTCACTTTTTGACTATTATACTGAGGAAGAGAATAACAGTTTTAAGAAACATGTTTAATTGATTTTTTTCTGAAATAGAGTGAATAAGAGATTTTTTTTTTGATTTGTGAAATTAATTTAAGGGACAAATAAGAGACCTGTTAGAAATATCTCAGGGAAACAAACTGATTACTCTCCTCTGGACCTATGGCCATCTAATATTCTGCCAGACAAATGTGAATGATGCATCTGATGTTAAGTGAGTCTAGACATCTTCTCCAAAAGTCTACTATTATTGAAACTATTTTTCAAACTCCATATTCTGGTTTGGGATGGAAGGATTTCTATGCTAAGAACTTCCAAAACTGCTTTTCCAGAGTATGCTAGAACTTGATACATTTTCCACTAAGCCTACCTATAGTTTGGTGCAAACTCCAGGATAAGGTCAAACTTAACACCTGCTTACTCTTTGTAGAATAGTTCAATTTTTCTTTTACATTTTTTAAGTTTTTTAAAATTTGTGTGTGTGTGTGCATGTGTGTGTGTGTATGTGTGTGAGTGTGTGTGTGTGTGTGTGTGTGTGTTTGGGTGCTGGGGATTGATTCCAGAGCTTCATGCATGTTAGGTAAGTGCTCTACTACTGAGTTATACCCCCAGCCTAGACATACATAATTTTATGTGATAACCACAGTCCAGAGGACAGTTTAATATAGACAATTGTGGTAGTCATACCACATCATAATTACCCATGTAATTATGCAACTTATTAATTAGCAATGAGGATTAGAGTATCAATAAACACTATAGTAATTCTAACACTAATAGTAATGATAGTGATGGATTGTGTAGTGCTTGTATTTTGACATTTGAAATCTGTGAAACACTGGTTTTACCTCATTTCTCAACTAGAATTCCCAGCTTTTGCCATATATTTGGAGTGCATTTTCTTACTTTTGTTTTCAGTCACAAGGGTTAGTTTTTTATAGGGTGTGTGGAAGAAAGTTAATGATGTATAAGTGCAGGGCTGGAGAGGTGGCTCAGCAGTTACAGCGCTTGCCTGACATAAGCATGGAAGTAGGATTGCTGTCAATCCTCACTTGTACAGAATGGACATGTGGAAGGAGGTTAACCATATAGAGGCTATCTGAAAAAAGATTAAAAGGCTGAGTAATATCTTGTACAACAATGATGATAGCTAACATCTCTTTGTATTGGGCAGACCCTGAGCAAGGTTGGAATCTATAAAACTTGGGCTTCTCAGCAGAGGTTTCAAAGGCAGTGTACGCTGATCCCTTTTGACCCCCGTCCATAAAGACATAGAGTGCCCCAGCGATGAATTTCCGCAGGAACAGGGTGGGCAGTCTTAGGGGCAGCCATTGCAACAGGGGTGCCCAGTGTGATGATCCATAGTGGCAATCTATGCATCCCATATATCCCTCCAAGGAGATGGCTGGCCTGGGATTGGACTTAGTGAGTCATTCCACATCTTTATTCTGAATGGGAAGATAATGGGGTGAGGATCAAGACCATAATGTCTCAAAGATGTGTTTCTTCCTTTAATGATAAGGTCAGCAAATTGATCCGCCTGGGAATAAAGCCTTGGCACCCCACTCAAAGTCGCTGGAACCCATTCTATGGTTCCCCTTCCTGCATTGATGGCTGCAGTAGGGAAGTGCTCTCCACTAATAAGCCAGAGGACAAGGGCAGGTGCACAGAATATCTATGAAGGTACACTCCATCCAGCGCCTTTTGAAACTTGTCTAGGCTCTGATAGTGGTGAGGTTCGAGGATGACCTCATCTTTGGGAGATTTTCCTTTTAAAAGGGCCAACAATGGCAAGAGATCCTCTGTGGGCACTGGTAGCCAGGGGTGAAGCCAATTAAGTTCCCCTAATAAGCTTTGTAATTTGAGTACATTTAATTTAGAAGGGATAATTAATTTAGGTTTTAAGGGACTAGCCCGTGTCAGATGTAACTCGGTACCAAGGACTTTAAATGGTGGAACATGCTGGACCTTATCAGGACCCACGTTCAGCCCACTTTTCCTTAGGAGGTGTAGGGTCCACATTAGCAGACCTGATAATTTGAAAGGGTCAGGGTGCCCGAGGATAAGATCATCCATATACACATAGATGAGAGAAGACCTTTGTGACAGCAAAGGCTGCAATAATTTTGCAACATAGCATTGGCAAAATGCTGGGCTGTTGGCCACTCCTTGGGGCAATACAGTCCATTCATATGGATCATCTGGCTGCGAAGAGTGAAGTTGGTAGGTATTGCAGGGATCCAGGGCATACCCCATAGGGGAGTTCCCACCAAATGCATATTTTTATTAATCTCCCTCAGGTCTTGGAAT
>PVKS010030554.1:0-24290 GCA_004027875.1 Aplodontia rufa
CACACACACACACACTGGAGTTCAACTCAGCCATTAGAAACAACGATATTGTGGACTTTGAGGGTAAATGGATGGTAATGGAAGAAATCATGCTGAGCGAAGTTAGCCAAACCCAGAGAGTCAATGGTTGAATATTTCCCCTTATTTGTGGAGGCTAAGTCTAATCCTGGCTTAGGCGAAAGGTAGTCAAACTCATGTATTGGACCCACTAAGGGCAAAGCAACAAATAATCTAGGGGAACCATGGACATGCTGGGGTGGCAGTGGGGAGGGTAAAGATGGGGGTTGGGAGAGGGAGGGATGATAGGAAGGTATCTAGGGAGACAATTAACAATGTAGCATAACATTTACTCCCCTCCCCTGAGAAGTCAAATAATATTTATGCAATCATTTAACTCTGGAAAATTCACAATTTTATACATATATTTATGTGGACATTTATATTTGCTATAGGGGCTTAATATAGAAGAATCAAGAGACTGAGATGTTAGCAATGTGGGCTAACTATGGTTTAGGATTAAATGTATATCGTCTTCTTACCGTATATACATTTATGATTGCACAACTACTCAACTCCTTAATTTAAAAAAAGAAAGAAAGAAAGCAGAGAAAGACTCCACTACTCTGATACAAAATATATACCCCAAAGGCATGCCTCCAAGGACCTACCTCCTCCAGCCACACCCTACCAGCCTACAGTTACTAGTTAATCAGGAGAACAACACAATGATTGAGTTAAGGCTCTCATAACCCAATCATTTTACCTTTCAGCCTTTTTTTTTTTTTTGCATATTCTCACACACTGGAATTTTGGAGGACATCTTTCATTCAAACCATAACAATTTGAAAATCTTCGGACCATGAGTATTTATTTGTCTAATGCTTTTACTCAAATTACACCAGTTTTTCTTTGTTACGTTCCTCAAAGACCATGTCCTAACGTCTTGGTAGAGAACCCGAGGTGCTATTGGGAAGGCGAAAACTTCGGAAGGAAGAGCCTGGCTGGAGACGAAGGTAACTGAGGACATGTCCCCAAGGTGTACCTTTGAAAGCTACATCGTGTCCCTGCCCCTTCTTCTTTGTCTCTCTGTTTCCCAGCCACCATGAGATGAACAGCAGCTCTGCTGTGTCACATGGTCCCTGTCATGATGTTCTGCCTCAGCACAAGTCCACAACAATAGAGGCAAAAGAGAGTACAAACTGCATCTCATCCTCTGGAATCAAGAGCCCAAATCAGTCATCCTCTAAGCTGATTTTCTCAGGTATTTTGTCACAACAACTAAAAGCCGAGTAACACATTCTTCCTATGTGCATACCAAATATATATGCAAAAGGCTGAACCAAACCATAGCAAATACTATTCTGTTCTTTTTAAAATTACTTTTCAAGTGAGAATTTGCACTGCTGCATAAAAGCTTAAAGTAAGGATTAAAAAATGATTCTACCAACACACCAAAAGAAAATCCTTACTTAGTTTCATAAATGCCTTACTTTCTGAATCAACTGATAACTCTGGGTCTTAATTTCTGTCCAATGAAGATAAAGTCTTGCCAGGTGACAGCAGGTGAGCCATATATACCATGGCTAAATGGATTTTTAATCTTCACTAGTCTTTAGCAAAGAATGCCCACTGTTTGCTGGCTGAAATATTAAATTGCCAGCCAATTAAATGCCAAAGGGAGCCACTGGTTACCTGGATATTTATAGGCTGCATCTTTCATTTTTAGGGAAACATTTAAATTTAGTTCCCATCTAAAATATACAAATTAAGCTGCAGTTGAATTAAAATGAGAATTGTAAATACTCATCAGCCAAGGAAAATTATTTTTAAAGACTAATTGAAATGTAATTGCTCAAAAATTAAGATGAAGCATACAGAATAATAAAATAAAAAACTAAGACAAACTTTAAAACAAATATAAAAGAGCATATTCATTTTTTTTCCTTTGTGCAAGGCATAATTCTCCAAATATTAACTATTTATCAAGAGAGACACACTAACAGAGCAATCAAGAGGAAAGTCAATGTGACATCTGATATTCCTAACACACTGATAGGACTTCAGAAGTTTCCATTAATGAAACTGAGAGGAAAAGGTTAAAGCTAGAAAGTTGATTTCTGAAAGTTCTTATCATTGAATTCTTTTTTTTTTTTTTTAAGAAAGAGGGACAGTGAGAGAGACGGAGAAAGCAAGAAAGAACTTTATTTAGTTTTTCACATGGCCTTAGTTGCTCCAACACTGAGTTGTGTACGTGGCCCTGGGGCTTGAACCCGGGTCCTCATGCTTGCCAGGCAAGCACTGAAACCGCTGAGCCACCGCTCCAGCCCTCTTATCATTGAGTTCCTTTTTCTTTATTATTTTTTTAATCTCGATTTTATTTTTATTGTATTCAATGGTGTCAATGTTAAACTTTTATTAAGAAATTTATTTGCTGAACAAACATGCTTCCAATGAAACAATATAATAAATATATATTCTGAAAATTAGATTTACCCCTTATAGCCCCCCCAACTACACACCCTGATCACTCTCCCACTTCCCAATACATCTCTACGAATGCCTTAAGTTGTACGTCACTACACCTTTTCAGGGTTTAATACATGAGAGTTGACCACCTTTCACCACTGGCCAGGGTCTAGCTCCAGCCTCCACAGATGAGTGAAGACATTCCACCCTTGGTTCTCTGGGTTATTCTGACTTTACTCAGCATGATTTATTCTGTATCATTGAATTCTTAATGATCATCTCTTCTAAACCATTCTTAGCCCCATCATTCTGCCCTCATCAAATTCAAAAAGCTTAGGTTCTCAAAAGTGAGCTGGGTAATTTTGGGTTACAGTAAAAGAAGCAAGGAGAAGCGGGGCAAGGGCCTGGCCCTGAATGACAGCGGAAAACGCCTACTTTTTAGGCACTTTTCGGCTTCTGCATGCTGGGTGAGAAGCCCTAGCTTATCCTTGGGCAGATTATGACTTATCCCTGCAAGAAATCTCTAGTGTGCGCTCATTCAGATCTTTAGATATAAAGCCAGGGCCTGCTTGTGCTTTCTGCAGAAGTCTTGAATCTGGGAGCAAACCAAGCAGAACACAAGGCACTGTAGATGGCAAGCTTCCAGCGTGATAAAGTAAAATGCCCCCACCATTATCAGGTGCATTTAAGTTTTTGTTCAAAATACTCATTCTACCTGGACTATCTTGACAATTACTGCATAGGGAGAAGTGGGGGAAGGTACAGGATTTTACTGTTTTTGACACAATATTTCTCAGAGGAGCCATGGTGCTGGTCCTCTGGAGAGAGACACAGGTTTAAGCTCTTCCCTGCATGCTGGGAAAAAAGTCATGAACAGATCTGGCCTAGGTGTGATGCTGGGCAGGACCATCGCCGGCCTCCTACCTATGGTGCAGGTGAGCAGACCAGGTGTAGTAAATGGGTTATCAGCTCCTGGGGGTACATCCACCTGCCTCGGCAGTCCACAGACAGTGGTGGGGACTGTGGTCTCCTGCCAAGAAACAGATGCTGTCATTGTCAGTTACCATGGAGCAAGAAAGCAGTGGTACAAAGAGAGGGGGGTATGGAGAGAGGGAGGAAAGGGAGGAGAGGAAGGAGGAAGAAGAAGGGAAGGGAAAAGAAGCTGGGCTGTTGTCTTCTGCCCTGGTGCTCTGTGAACCCTAAAAATCATGGTTTTTCAATCTGCAGTGGGAAACTTGTGTTTGTTTTCTTTGAAACAGGTTTCTCTCTAGCCCTGGGCTTAGGAAAAGAGCTTTGGAGCCAGAAAGCCCAGAGGAGAGCCCTTTAAAACTGACTAGTGAGTGACCTTTAGAGAATCATTTAAACCTTCTTATTCCAGTTTCCTCAAATAGGAAAAAAAATAGGATAATCAGTTCACCTTCTTTGGAGCTGTTATGAGATTTACATAAGTGAGTATGTATGGTACTTACCATACTGCCTGATACACAGTATATACCACTAAATATATTACTGAAATATTTATAAGAGTACTACTAAGACTTTCAAATGATATGTTTAAAAATATCTTCTAAAACATTGATTGAATACATAAAATGTTATTCATCATTTAATCAAATTCTAGCAACCTAAAGTTATTTTAAAGGCACTCAACAAAATCTTCTCAAAAATAACAGGACATAAGACTTTCCAAACTGTCAAGTTGGATGGTCTAAGAATAATTGGCTAAAGACTATTCAAAGAGAAGGACTCCACAAAGAGGGACAAGTACCCAGATGCCTTCTATTATAAGCTGAAAGAATTTGGGGGCATATTAAGAAATTCCATCTGGCACACTTTGCACCACGACCTCAGGACTCAGACTTGGAACAACCAAGAAGGAGGAATTAAAGAGGAGAGAGCACTGGTCTGCGGCCCTGGCATAGGTCCTGGCCTGTAAATGTAAGTGAAAGAAATGAATGAAGGAGGAAGAAACTGCAGGCGACCATGACAGCTGATGAGTGTGCCAAGCAATGTCATATAAACTGAGAAATGAGGCCAGGTTCTTATAAATGACCTCACTGCATCTAAATGACTTCCACAGTTTATAATGAACTTATATTTTGCCTGACCTTGAATTACACTGATGGAAGTCTGATTGGGGAAAATCTAGTACAGAGAGAGAGAGAAAAAAAAAAAGGGTGATTGTGTGGTCTTTCAGAATGGATTCCCAAACTTGGTAGTTACAGGGGATAAGAAGGCCTTGCTGTAGGGTTATGTGAAGAGCTTTGCTTGGAGTGGGAAATCCCCCCATATATAATCTCACACTTCAATTATGCAGTTTCCTGTGATAGGCAAGGCAGTTCAGCCTCACAACAGGCATAATTATTATCCACCTCACAGATAAGGAAAGCTAGGTTTAAACTTGCTAAATGTCACAACACATCTAGGTGACTGTTTGAATGCTTGGACCCTACGATTCATTCACATTTTCTATTGTCGCCAGTAGTCATTCAACGGATACGTACTACCTGCCTATATTAGATGTAGTGAGTTTCATTTCTTTCCTTTTAAGTGGAAGACAGTAGTCTTGTTTTTCAAGGAACATAAAATCTAGCTCAGAAATGATTACATGGAGCAGAGGCAGAGCAGATGATGGTCATGTCAGCGTTCTGCTACCATAACAAATGTCTAGATGATTAAACTTATAAAGAGAAAAGTTTCATTTTAGATCATAGTCTTGGAGGTTTCATTCCATGACTGATTGACCCCGTTCCTTTGGACCTATAGTGAGGCAACACATCATGGCAGGAACATGTGGCACAGAAAAACTGCTCAATTCAGGAGGAGCCAGGGAGCAAACAGAGGAAGAGGATTGGGTCCTTCTATCCCTTTCAAGGGTATGCTCCCAATGGGCCCTGCCTCCTGAGGACTCCACCCCTTCACAACAGCTCCACTCCAGGGAAGCAAAGATATTCCACATGAACTTTTATGGGGCACTTAAGGTGATGAAATAAGGAGCGTTCAGCTCTGCAAGCACCCAGCTAGGGAAACTTGCATATCTCACTTCTTCGGGTCTCAATTTCTCCATCTGTCAAGTGGTGATGATATTCATAGCACCTGTCTCCTATCCTTGTTGTGAGGATAAATTTAGCTCATGGACATAAAATAGAGAGATGAGGAGCTAACCAGGAAAGCAATCAGTGAAAGTTAACTTTATTATACAGCGTTGCGGAGTTTAGGAAACATGTTCAAGTTCATTATCCACTGCAACCCCTACAACACAGCCTGAGGTAGGGAAGGCACGTGAGAACCTTGAACATTGCTACACAATGCCTTTATTCTGTTGTGGTCAACTCATGCCTCATTTTCCTAGATGATATTTGTTATGCCTTAGATGAAAGGTGTCCCCAAAATAGCTTGTGTGAGGCAATGCAGGAAAATTCAGTGAAAGGATTGGGTTATGAGAGCCTTGACCTAATCAGTGAGTTGATCCCCTAGTAGGGATTAACTGGCCACTGTAGGAGGTGGGGTGACTGGAGAAGTTGAGTCATTGGGGGCTTGCCTGGTGTATATTTTGTATCTGGCATGGAGTCTCTGTCTCTGCTTCCTAGAACAATGCCTTCACTCAATTCCCTCTGCCACACTCTTCTGCCCTGATGTTCTGCCTCACCTTGAACCCCAAGAAATGGAGCCAGTCAACCATGAATTAAGACCTCTAAAACCATGAGCTCTCAAATGAAGTTTTCCTTCTAAAACTGTTCCTATCAGGTCTTTTAGTCACAGCAACAAAAAAGCTGACTAAAACATGCTCATAACTTCTGTCCTGATTCAATTCCTTGGCACCTTTCAGCTGTTGATCCTACTTTTTACTACACTGAAAAAAGTGTAGTAAAAAATTTCTCAACAGGGTACCTACCAAACTTGTAGCATCTGTGACCACTCTATCTTCTATATTTTTACAGATGGTGCGTTCACTTTCCCACCTGTGGTAGGCAGAATCCTGGCCTACCTTCCTAAACCTGTGAATATGCTATATTATATAGCAAAGGCAAACTAAGGTTGCACAGGGAAATAAGGTTGCTATTTCAGGGAGATTATTCTACATTATCTGGATGTGTCCAAAGTAATCACAAGGGACTTTCATGCGCAAGATGGTAGAAGAAAAAACCAGTCATCACATCCTGATGATACAATGTGAGGACTGGAGCCTCTCTTTTGCTGCCTTTGAGATGTAAGAGGAAGTCCCAAGGTAAGGAATGAGGGTAACCCTGCGGGGCTGGGAAAATAAAAAGAATGGATCCTCCCCTACAGCCTTCAGGAAGAGAGGAAGCCTTGAAGGCATCTTGATGTTATCCCAGGGAAACTCATTCCAGACAAGACCGGCAGAACTGTAATCTGCCTTGAAGCTAGGGATCAGGGCTTTGTGCTTGGACTAGGCATTCATTCATTGGAATGACACTAGAGAGAGAATAAGACCTTGGAGGAGCAGGAGAGCCATTCCCATACAGGGACTGTGAGCTGCACACACGCCACAGCAGGTGAGGGAAGGAGTACCTCAGTAGCAAGGGGGCATCAGAGAGCATGCCACAGCATCCCCCTGACTGTCCACCTTTTCTCCTTCTCCTCCTCCTTCTCCACACACATGCAATGATCTCTTTTTCAACTCCTTCAAAGCTTTTTCAAATGCCACTTCTTAGTAGGGTCTACCTTGGCCACTATTCAAAACTGTATCACATCCCCAAATCCAGCACTCTCCATTCCCTTCCCTGTTCTATTTTTATCCTAGAACTTGTTTGGTAAACTTTAGGATTTGATTATATGTGCATCTACAAACTTTCTACTACAGTGAAATCCTTGAGGGTGAAGACTCCTGTCTCTGTGGTTCACTTATTGTTTTTTGCACTAAGAGCAAAGAGCACCTTGCCTCTTGTAATACTTAACAAACATCTTGAAGAACAAACATTAGAAATCAGACCCCCAGAGAAGCTGAATTCTTGCCCAGAGCTGAAAATGTCATAAAATTATGACTGTAAACTCAAAGTTTTAGACTCCAAGTCCAGTTTGATAGGAATTCTTGAATTATCAGGGTATTCTCTATGAATCTATCCATTATATGACAACTAGAGAAAAATTACATATTGCAGCAATGACAAAAATGCCATTGCCGATTCCCAAACAAAAAAGGAATTAGGTAAGGAGGGGGAGAGAACACTAGAGCACAATCAGTAATAGATGACCATGTTTTGACTCAAAATACCTCATTTAATCCATATGAAAACTATGATCTTCATAGAATATTATTCACTTAAAAAATATTGACTATCTAGCATATGATGAATATTGTTTTGGGCTCTGGAGATAATGTTGGAACAAGGTAGTCATATCTGCCACCTTGTGGATGTATGGGGGCCTTACCCTAAAATAGGCAGCTAGACAGATGTGCATCAAAATAGAAAAAGCACACTCCTTATCTGTTATGGTTTGCATCTGGAAGGTCCCCAAAGGCTCATATTGAAAGCATGATCCCTACTGTAGCAAGGTTCAGAGGTGACCTTCTGGGAAGTGATTGGATCATGAGGGTTCTGACATCATTGGTGGATTAGTCCACTGATGATTAAAGGAATCCTAGGGGGTGGAACTATTTGGGGAAGTAGGTCACTTGCTGGTAGAGTGCCCCAGAAGGGTCTATCTTCTCCTCCCTCTCTCTGTGCTTCCCAATGGCCATGAACTCAGCAGCTTTCCTCTATCAGTGTGCTTCTAACCATAATGTATAGTCTCACCTCAGACCCAGAGTAATGGAGTTGGCAGACCCTGAACTGAGAACTCTGAAACCGTGAGCCCCAAATAAAATGTCCCTCTTCTAAGTTGTTTTTTTCAGGTTTTTTTGGTCATAGCAACAAAAATCGGACCAATACAGAGTCCAACACCAAACTTCCTTTTAAGATTGATATCTGTAGGAGAAAAAAAAGAACAAATGAGATTTTCACAACTCATGTTCTAGATGGTATCTGAAGTGATGAAGAGAACTAGCATTTTGGCAAAAGTAGAATATCTTGATAAAATGCTAATTTAATAGATGTGATTTCAATTACAAAGACAAGGAAATGTTCTTGTTCATTGTTATCCTTACAATGGAGCTTACCCAGCAATGAGAAGCAACTGATATAGATTTTTTAAAACATATTCTGAAAATCCGTCAGCCAAGCCACTGACATTTCATTCCAGACATGTCATGCCCAATCCCTTTGGAACTCAACAGTGTTGTATTGGCAGTCCCACAGTACCTTTCTACCCTGAAGAGCCCAAGATGCAGGGAGGGTAGGTAGGTTCAACTGCACCCGCTAAAAGACAAATCCAAGTTCTAAACCTCAGTACCTACACATGTGACCTCATTAGGAAAAATGGTCTTTGCAGATAAAACAAGCTGAAGGAGCTCAAAATGAGTCATCCTGGATTAATGAGGTGGCCCCTACACTCAATGTCAAATTTGTTTTAAAAAGAGAAGCCATGTACAGAGGGAAAGAAACACAGTAACAGAAGGCCATGTGAGGAAGGAGGTAGATATGGTCATTAAGATATCCTTAAGCACAGGATCGCCTGGGGGGCCATGAGCTGAAATAGTCAAGAAGGGATTATTCTCTAGAGCCCTCAGTGACTGAGGGCCTATTGATACCTTGACTTTCAACTTCAGGCCTCCAGAATTATGGAAAAATAGATCTCTGCTGTTCCAAAAAACAAAATAAAATAAAATGTAATCAAGTATGCAGTAATCTGTTATGGCCACCCTAGGAAACTAATACAGTAAGCATCTTCACAACCATGAAAATAAACACCAGTGACTACATTATCATGTATGCAAGCCCAAGGCATGAGCAGCCATCCTCTGTCAGACTTCTCTGACACGTATTTGACGTATTTGTAGCTTTGATTTCTTCTCCTTGGAGTTGATTAAATCTAGTCCGATTTTTTTTTAAACTCAGTTGTTCCATTGGTCACAAACATTCCTAACTCCAAAAATAATCTAGTTTTAAACAAGTCAGCTGCCAAGTCAATAAAATCACTTCTTGCAAGCTAGCAATATCTGTGATAGATTTATAAGAAACGGCAAGCGGCAGCTAAATCATTAATGCAAATGCTTCAGCCTGAATCGTGAATGCGAATACTTCAGCCTGAGGTCCGCCTACTCAGATGAACCTGAGGGATCCTGGGGGCTGTGGCAGGTGGGAGACGTGACCCAAGAATAGCAAGAAGGCAATTTCAGTGGGATGCTGAAGAGTCATCTAAATTTTTAGAGTGCAAATACAATTATTTCAGTGTGTGCCTTCACCTTCTATTACAAGTAACACTGATTCCTACCCCTTTGAATGGCATTTGTGCTGTCAGTTTTACACACTGCATTTAATTCCCTACAGTTTTTATTGTTGTCAGTTAATTGTTACATGCTATATTTATATCTAACTCCTCCGTGAGCATTTGAGGGCAAGGACTATGTCATGTATTCTTATGTTCCCAGGGTTTTTCATTGTTTTTGCTTTATATTTTTTTCAAGGCTGAGTAAAGAGTAGACCATTAGCAGATAATTATGAGGTGAGTTATTTTTGTTTTCCTGTTCATAAATGCTTTAGTCAGCTTGGGTGTGACTGTGACCAAAAGACCTGACAAGAACAACTTGGAAGAGGAAAAGGTTATTTGGGGTCATGGTTTCAGAGATTCAGTCCAGCAATAGCTGACTCCATAGCTCTGGGACTGAGCTCACTGGAAAGAGGGAAAGAGAGAGAGAGAGAGGGAAGGGGGAGAGGGAGAGAGGGAGAAAGAGAGAGAGGAAGCATTCCACTCAGCATGAACAAAATGTAAACCCCAAAGGCCCATCTCCAGTGACCTACTACCTCCAGCCACATCCTGCTTGCCTACAGTTACTGCCCAATGAATCCATATCAATGGATTAATCCACTGATCAAGTTACAGCTCTCATAATCTAATCATTTTACTTCTAAACTTTCTTGCATTGTCTCATACATGAGTCTTGGGGGATGATACATGTCTAAACCATAACAATAAATTTTCAATCTAATTTATAGTTTAACTAAATGAATATCAAACTGTTGACAGATAAGTGTGAGAGCATTTTTTAAAAAAATACATAGGCATAATTCACATATATGTGCATGCTTATCCCCATATCAACACGCAGCAATAATATTTGTCTCTATATTAATCCTAACAAAAACTATCGTCACATCTGAGAGTTCTAATAATATGTTAGGTAATTATTTTTCACAAAAAAGAATAAGAGACATGAAATTGTCTTCAACATAATCTACCAGTAAGTGTTTGCATATATATTTGAACTGAATGTTTCTTGACAAATGCCCACATGTGAAACACAACATGCTGTGTTGTATGTAATTAGCTATAAGCCAAATTCGTTAAAGAAATCTTCAAATTCCTGTGGAAAAATTTATTTAAATGATATTTGTTTAGCACTTATTCTAGTCCATACACAGTTCCAAATACATTATGTTCATTGACTCCTCTTTATCTATTAAATCTTCAAATACTTAGGGAGAGCATGATGCATAAATTGTGAGTCAAATTGGAGCATAGAGTACCCCAGAAATTTGACCAAACATAATTTGGGTGCATTAATGAGGCTGTTTCTGGATGAAATTAATATAAATAAATAAGCTGAATAAATCAGACTGTTCTCCCTGATGTGGATGAGCCTCATATCAATAAAACAAAAGAGGTGAATAAGAGGGAACTATACCTACTTCTCTTACTTTACTGGTTTGACTAGGATATTGACCTTTTCTGGCCTTGGGCTGTGGGTTGGAACATTGACTCTTCTCTTTTGTGGTCGATAGCTTGTCAGCTCTCAGTCTGGAACGTATACCATAGACTCTCTTTTGGTGGTAGGTCTTTGGACTCAGACTGGATTACACATCATTACTCATAGGTCTCCAGCTTACCAACTGGAGATCAAGAGATATCTCAACATCAATAATCATGGAACCAATCTCTTATAATATAACCTACTGTTTCTATTTCTCTGGTCCTCTAACATAGATTCTAGTGCTAAGAGTGATGAAGAGAAACATGATTTAAAGGACAACTAATCTGATTTAATTATTGGGTTCCTTGGAATTGTCTCACTAGTCTAATTATATTTTAAAATGTTAATGATTTTGTTTCTACTGCTAAAGAGAGTACTGATAGTCCACGGCATTACCTCGCACTAGAAATACGCAAAATACCATCAGCAGCTACTTCCAATCAATTACTCATAAAATCAAGGTGACAGGCGAATGTGTACATGATACTTTGAAACATTTCTGGAAGACTAATAAATACAGAGAGTAGCTGGCTGCTCCTATTGTCCCTAGACAAAGTGAGGGTGGGAGAAAGGAGGAGCTTAGGGATTCAAATTTCCACTCACATAAGCGACCTGATAGTTTTATGAATGTCCTCAGGGAGAGACCCTTATCTCCTATAGCTCCCAGGTTGATATTGCTGAAAGTCAAATAAGGAATCTCATCTTGCTTATGTTGCAAGCTGAAAAAAAAAAAAAAAATCCCAGCCTGGCAGGGGGCCTACTGATAACAAGTGGACCTTGGAAAGGAATGAGATTCTGGAACCAGGAATGCGAAGGTGTGAAAAACCTCATGAAGCTAAGAATATTGAGCTTCTAAACTGTGCTGAATTGATTTTTGCCTATGAAAGAGGCTTCCCCACTCCCAGGAAAAGCAGCTTCTCTATTCCCAACAGAAGGCCTTGTGATGGGCTTTCCTGAGGCAGCGTAAGACAAAGCTAATTATTCTTGAGACCTACTCTACCACCCCTCTTTGCTTTTAGATCTATAATTAGACTCAAGTCCCAAAATTCCCCTAAAGGTGAGGTTCAACATTTCCTCTATAAGGAAGTACACTTCAGTTCATAAGAATTACATGAGCTTTCTAATCTACGCAACATAAATCCAGGGAACATGTGTGAGAATGTACCCCAAGGGTGTAGGATAATGGTGAAAGGAACATACAGGTGGATCAGGCTGATTTTACTGAAACGGTATAACTAAGCAGAGCTCCATTATCAAATGCCGTAGCCCAGGGAGTTAGAAATAGCTCGAAGAGTTTATCCAGTTGTTCACTGAGATTTGAGTCAATGAGTGGTCCACGGTGAACAAGCTGGAAATTCCAAAGCTCTACTGGTTTAATGTGGAAGAAGGGATTCACAAGGTTAGGGGGATTGTAATGTTACAGCGAACGGGGTCATGGAAGACCGAATCTTCCATATTGGGCAGGGCCAGAAGATGTAGCTTTCGCCAACACTGTGGAAAAGAAATCTGTGGCCAGAGTGCCCACATCCTTGATGAGTTCCACAATCACTCATCTCCGTAAGCTGATCTTACATTGGAAACTGCAGTCAGTAAATTGGGAAATCTAAATACACTAAGAGTAGCTGGATCCTGATGTTGCAGGGGCCAAATGGCAATGTCAACCACCAAAGGCAAAGTGGGAGAAGTTACCACAATGAACAGCAGTCAAAGCAGCAATCAAATTAGGCTCATGTGGAACTGTGGCCATGGCTAGTGAACCATGGTGCCCTACTCATTTTCTGTTATCTGCTAAAATAGAAAAGTTCTAGTTTAAATGAAGGAAAGTTTTTTTTTTTTTTTTTAAGAGAGAGAGAGAGAGAGAGACAGAGAGAATCAATTTTTATTGAGTTTTTCCAATGGCTTTCATTGCTCTGCCACTTAGTTGTATATGTGGGTGCTGGGGTTTGAACCCATGTACTTGTGCATGTCCGGCAAGCGTTGTAACTGCGGAGCCACTCCTCCAGCCCCTGAAGGAAAGTCTTAAGCAAACCATAAATACAGTGTCACAAGTCCCTCAATCAACACCCAGGCTTGGATCAGAATACAGACCTAGAATTGCTTGAATAAATACTACAAAATTTAAGGGTCTTCTACCTTGAAGAAATTTCTAGGGGTTTAGTACTAAGGGGCATACCAAGATATTCTTTCTTTGAAGAAAAAGTTAATGCATCTGGCCCTTTCTACAATCAAAAAGGAGGGGCAATGTTCCTGGTAGGCCTCTTCAAATTGTGACTATAACTACCTCTATAACTACCTCTTCCAGAAGACTCCATGCCTGAACTGTCAGTG
This sequence comes from Aplodontia rufa, assembly GCA_004027875.1. Lineage (NCBI taxonomy): Eukaryota > Metazoa > Chordata > Mammalia > Rodentia > Aplodontiidae > Aplodontia > Aplodontia rufa. The sequence continues at coordinate 13,607 of PVKS010030554.1, forward strand.
GCAGTTAGGAGCCTTTGACATGCCTCCATCAGTGAGTCACAGAGGAAGACCTTGAGACTTTGGAGAAGAAGCCACTGCAGGTAACTATTTCCCTATGGAGAAAGCTCTTGGCTTGCTACTGGGCCTTAGTAGAGACTGAATGCTTAACCATAGGCCACCAAACTCTGCATAAACTGAAAATCCCACCAGAAGCTGAGTGCTTGTTATCCGACTCACCAAGCCATAGACCTGGGGATGCACATTTCAAATGGAAATGTTATATGTCAGGTCCAGCCAGAGCAGGCCCTGAAGGCACAGGAAGTACTCAGAGAAGTGGCCCAGATAACCATGGTTCTTACTTCTTCTACACTGCCTTGTGACCATATGAGGTGTCCCCTATGATCCCTGGATAAAGGAAGGGAACACTCAGGCCTGCCTGATATGTAGGCATCATCCCAAGGAGGATGGCAGGAGAACTAATGTTCTTTTCTGGGACATTCCTAAAGGATGGTAGTGAAGAAAATCCTCTCCCTGGGCAGCACTGAGAAGTGGATGGAGTTGTAGCCTTTGCTTGGAAGAAGGTATAGCTAGACATGTCATTCCAAACTGAATCATAGGCAATATTTTGGCTGCATAATCAGGGACTTGGAAAAACTATTATTATAAATTGGTGACAAAAAAAATCTAGGGAGGAGATAGGTAGATTAACCTCCCTGAATGGGCAAAAAAATGAAGATGTTTATGTCCCTTGTGAAAGCTCACCAAAGCATGAACTCAGAAGAGGAGGATTTTAATGATCAAACCGGTAGGATAAACTGTGCTGAGGACACATGCCAGTCTCTTTACCAGTCACCTGATCAGGTATTTTGGTCATAGTGACTAAACCAAGTGCTTTCTGGGAAATTCATAAACAGCAGCAAAAGAAGGAAGTTGTAATTATCAACTGCAATCAGGTGACCAGTAACAAAAACAAAAATTGTAATTGCCATTAATACTTCCTTCTCGTTTTGCTGTGAATAGTTACATCTATATCCTTGTTTTCTCTCCTTTGTTGCTTCTTTATCACACCACATAAAATGTATTGACTTTCTATCTTAGCATTTAGGTCATAGTAATTTTACAGCACAGAATTTAAGTTACAGGATATAAGAAGAGCATGTTTCATTCAAGAACTTTGTTTCTTTTCTGGGGAAAGGGTTAATATATTTTGGGTTGTATGTAGGATAGTTGATATTAGGTAGAATTTATGTTGTATTTAGAGATTAAGTATGGATTAAGGAAATATTTGTGGGCGCCTAGTTGACATGGGATGGACTGGTGATGGGTAACACAGTGGGTCAACTTGACATTTGGGCAAACATTATCCTGGGTGTGACAACAAGGGGATTTTCTGGATGAGATGGACATTTGAATGGGTAGGCTAAATAATGCAGATTACCCTCCCTAAGGTGGGTTGGCCTCATCCAATCAGTTGAAGACCTGAAAAATTGAAAACTATGTAAGAGGGACCTTCTTCTACCTGACTTCTGGAGCTAGGATATTGGTCTTGCCCAGCTTTAAGATTCACACTGAAATGCGGACTCTTTTTTAGTCTCAAGCTTATTGGTTTTCAGAGTGGAACTTACTCCGCTCTGTCCTAGCTCTTTGGCCTTCAGACTTGGTCTGGAAACACACATTAGCTCCCTGGGTCTCCAGCTTACCAACTGCAGAGCTCGGGATTTGTCAGTGTCCAATCATAAGGGTCAATTTTTTATAATACATCTTGTTCTCTATATATTTACAACCTATTCGTTCTCTTCCTCTGGAAAGCCCAGTATAGTGTGCCAGGTTGGCAGAGACATGGCTCTAGTTACTGCAGCTACCACTGAAAACAGAACAGACCAAAAATCCATAAAGTGGAGTCTTACATTCTAGTCATTTAATCTGTAAAAGACAATAACAACAATAATAATAAACCCTGTAAGTTACCCATAATAATAGTTTCTTATCTTTGTATCACAGATGGGACATTAAGTATTACACCCATCTCAGTCCCAGGTCACAAATCAGATACATTCGAGTTGCCATTGTATGGTACATCTGAGCAGTGTTAATTTTATCTTTATTTTTATTGATTTATGGCTCATCAGTTTAGCCACCGCATGCTTCCTGATCATGTGTGTGAGCATTATTGTCTGAGCTATGCACACTTCTGCCACTAGTAGCTAAATGCCAAGTTGAGGCTCAATAGGAAGGACCTGTCTCTTAGGAGTCAAATTTAAAGAAGCAGTATAGAAACTTCCACAAATACCAGTCAATAATTACTTTTGAGACAGATACACTTTCAAAAGCTCTTTGAAATAATGCTTAGTTTTTTTCTGCAAATCAAAGAATGGTCCAAGAGGCCATCAGTCCATAGGGTGGAAAAAATCCAAGCTTTAGAGGCCAGGAGATGTGGTTTGAGGTCTCAGTTTGATTGCACTTGTGGTATTGCCATGTGTGCCTAGCCTAGCTGTGCCTCCATTTCTAATCTATAAAATGGGAATAACAAGAACAGCTGCCTCCCAAGGGTGGTGCAAGCTATTTGAGGAGGCAACGAATGTGAAACTCTAAACACATTAAATTCTTACCAGGTGGTCGGTAAAAAGAACAGGTAGAGATCTTTAGGTCAGTCTTTCAGATCAATTTGGTATTTTAATGTATGTCTGAAAAATTAATATTAAGTCAGGCAAACAGGAAGAAATGGAATTTGCCAAAGAGCTAAGACTGAGTTGTCCACGTCCAAGGAAGGGCACACAGAGCACAGAGATCCTGCAAATGAGCTTTCGCTCAGTGCATGGTTTAAACGTGCCAGGAGCTTAACAGACTTCAAGTTCCATCAGCTCACTTAATTCTCATAAGCACAACACATACCCTGTTTTTCTGGTTTTTTTTTTTTTTTTTTAACAGAGAGAAGGACAATGAGAGAGAGAGAGAGAATCAATTTTTATTGAGTTTTTTCACATGGCTTTCGTTGCTCTGACACTTAGTTGTGTACGTGGTGCTGGGGTTTGAACCTGTGTACTTGCGCATGCTGGGCAAGCGTCCTAACCGCCAAGCCACCACCCCAACCCCATACCCTGACATTTTCTAAGATGATTCTTTGCACAGGGCCTTTACTTGGTGCTAGCAAGTTAGTGGCAACTGAAATTAGGAGTTCTTAGCCTCATAGGCTTGTAGTCACAAACTAGCTGGAGATAACTGATTGATGAAGGGATCATCTGGGAAAACCCTTCCTCTGAAGGACCAGACAGTATAATATTTCAGGCTTGTGCACAGTGGTTTCTGCCGCAACTGTTGAACACCGCCACTGGCTGGCAAAGACAGATATAGACAATATGCAAATGAAGGAACATGTCTGTGTTCCAATTTAACTTTACTTGCAAAAAACAGGTGACAAGCAGGGTCTATTTTTTTTCTCTATAATTTTTTTAAAAATATGGGCTCTTTGTTTTATTTTCAAGTTATAATTAACAAAAATATATATATATATATTTACTGTGTACAATGTGATTTTTTTTATTTTAAATTTTTTATTTTTGAACCTTACAAGATTTTAACAAAATAATATAAAATGTGTATATATTCTGGATATTGCAATTATCCCCAGGAGTGCCCCCCCAATTACCCTCCCTTATTCCTCCCTTCCCCTTCCAACTCTAAAAAAAGTATTAGATTGTAAAGCATTACATCTTATCTGGATTTAACTCATGCTACTAGACCAACTTTCTCATTGTCCAGAATCTAGTCCCCACCTCCACAGATGAGTGGAGACAATTGACCCTTAGATCTCTAGGTTAAGCTGATTTTACTCATCATGATCTCTTCCATAGCCAACCATTTACCTTTGAAGGAGCAGGGTCTACTTTGCAGAGCTCTGGACAGTGAAGAGAGCATCTGGCTCCCAGGCTAGAGGAATTAAGAAAGGCTTTCATAGAGGGAGGGGCTGATAAGTGAACTGCGCTTAGAAAAGTAGTTAACGACTCTCCAGGAAGGCAAAGACCCCAGGTAGAAGGAGCACATAGTCCAAAGTCAGGAAGGACTAAAGGACCATGATAACTGGGAGATTGCGACCAGCAAGAAAGGAGAATTAGAAAAAGACTTTCTGTATACAGTTCTGTTGTGGTTGGAAGCAAAGTTCATATTATCCCTCAGTATTTCTAAAGGTCGAGGGGCTGTTTCCCCTCCCAAAACTAAATGATAACGTGATGCAGTTCAAAAGCTGGTCATATCAAATTGCCATCTAATCATTTAATTAAAGCCCCATGCTGCCACCAGCCATCCTCAGAGCCCATTTTTCATTTGGGCACATTTCATTACACTTTTCAAAGCAAATTTGCCTTTTCAAAGGCGAAAAATGCAAATGACTAGGTTTGAAAGGAAATGCATAACACTGTGCATAATGACAGGGATTTTCTTGGAAAGCAGTAATACACAGACAGAGCTATCTTTAGGGGTTGAGGGTGGCTTATCAGCCCTATGGGAACGCGACATGATATTTCATTACAGCACCAGGATGCAAGTAGACGTGAAATACCAAATACTAGAGAGAAAACAGCCTTCCCTGTCTCCTTTTCCAGCAACATTGAAACAACATTTTGAAACAGGGTACATCCTTTGGACTGGCAAGACCAAGGTAGACACTGATAGATGGATGACATTTATAGTGTGGCCAAGAAAAGGAGGAAAAGTTAGGAGAAACCGACCTGTTCAAAGACAGGAATAGGAGCTCCGTACCCAAAGGCCAATTAACATAAAGCAGTAATAGGCAAATTTGAGTACTTTCAAAAAAATCCTCAAGAGTAAGAAAAGATTCACTTCGAGGCAATATAATGCATATTAGTGGGATTCAGAATTAGGAAATGAAAGTGACCTTAACAATTTAAGTAGTATCTTCCCCACTCTGTTGGTGGAAACTCTCAGAAGCCCTGCTCCCCAGTTACTCGTGGGTTTCTCCTTGAAAGATGAAACTCCAGCACAAATTTTATGAAACTATAGACCCAGAAGTCAGAGGCAATTAGCCGCAAGAAGAGCGGGTGGTGCACAACGAACACCTGCTAATTCACTCTTTACCATGATGAGAGGAAAAAAGTATCAGCTCCAGCATGTCAGATAAACCCTTTCATCCCCAGAAGAATCATCAGCAGCTGGAATAGCAGCAAGCAGGTAAGGTTGAGAATCTCAGGCCAAGTTCAAGGTCACAGACTATTCTTATTTATGGCCAAAATTCATGTGGGTCTTTCAAACAAGAACTTCTGTCCAAGGTGATTCACTAGGACTACAACCATGGCTGGTTAGCTCAGGTAAGGCTTCAGCCTGGGGTGAAGTGAGGACCTTATTCAGTTCCTTACGGAGAGGTCGCCTACCCTTACCAGATTCCAACAGGTTGACCCCACCACAAATGTGGCATTCGGCTCAGAGCATTAAAGCACATTAAAGCATTTTAACAGCCTGTTTCACATATACCTTTTTTTTTCTATTTTCATACTACGTTCCAATATAATATGCTTAAAGGAATGTACATATAGTACAAAGGTACACCTTGATGAATTCTACCATGAATTTGTTTGTGAAAGTGAATCTTTCCAACACTTAGGCAGAAATAAATAGTTAATAAATAAATAAGTAAAAACATTGCCAGCACCCAGAAGCCTTCCTCAAACACTTTTAGGATAACTACCATCTTCACTTTTAACATCACAAGGTAGTTTTGTTTTTGATATAGATGGAATCGTGTAATATATTTTATTACCTAAATTCTTTTAGACCAATATCACGTATGTGAGATTTATGTAATATGAGTCTAGCTATATGTACTGTTCCTTTTCACCGATACACAGAGTGCTATTACGTGAATATGCCATTATCTATTCTATTGCTCATGGTTGCTGGTGATATTTCCTGGGTTTGGGCTGTCAAGAAGTATGGCTATGAAGATCTTGCATACATCTTTTGATTTCAACATGGATTTGTCAAATTCCTCACGTTCAAGGTGAATTCTCCATCTTCAGTTTTGAGTGAGGTATAAAAGGGACATTACTGATTTCTACTCTGTCTCTGACTATCCCGCCATCCTTAATTCTGTGCCCTGTCCTCACCATCTGGTCTAGCTCAAGAGACTGTTTATGGGGAGAGATGAACAGCACACTCAAGGATCCTGGCAGCTCAAATGCAGTATTTATAGTCCTCCTAAAAAGGACAACAAAATATGCTTTTAAAACCACATAAGGATTCTTTAAAGGAGAATACTTAGGTGAGAGTGTTTCCTGCCTCCAGCACAGGAATCAATAATTATAACAGATTCTAACCATTTGAAGTATATCAAGTGGTAGCAGTTGTGGAGAGAGAACATATACAGGTTGCTATAATTTAAAGCACGAGGTGTGATAGGATACGGGAGTAGAAAGGAAAGGAAGAGAAATTCTGCCAGCCAGCAGCAGGCCCAGGTATGTGAAAGTTTGTAAGTCTTCAGGGTAAGGAAGACATGTGGCCTCCAAAGCAATTATTCCCCTATTGCATCTTCTTCATATCCTAAATTTCTCACCTGCGGGACTGGAGTGGAACTCAGTCACCCTTCAACTTTATGGGGTTGGCACTAATTGACTTAAACCAGCAAAGGAATCTCCTTTCTTTAGCCAGAATGATGGTTCAGGGGTGGCTGTAATCTGCTTCTTTTCTTGGTCACACATTAGGTTGAAGACATCAGGGCCTGTGGCCTAAGACAGTTCAATCATTTCGACTCAGTCTCTCCTCCTCCATTTCTGGATGAGGAGCTATAAGGCAGCAGGTTAAGAGAGAAATGTTGGACCCAGCAGGCAGGCCATGAATTTCATAGACCTAGAGAACTGGATTAAGAGGATAGGGTAGACAGATAGAGTCTGATAATATTCTTTTCCCCCTAGGTGAAGCTGCATCTGAGAGAATCTCCTGGATGTTTCTTAGACAAGTCAATGGATCCTGTTTTTCAAAAATCCAGTGTGTTTGGTTTCCTGTTGCTTACAACAAAACTTTCAAGATTGACATGAATAATGTTAGCTCTGAGCCTGGGAAGGATAAGAGGCACCCAACAGGTGGGGATAGCATTATATTCTGTTTCAGGAACATGTGTGCTTGGAAGGAAGAATCTCAATGAAGATATGAAGATAAACATGCAGACTAGAAAGATCATATAACATAAGAGAGAGTAGCATTACACCCAAATTAAGACAGATCAGGTGCAGCAAACTTTCTGTTAAGGTCCACATAGTAAATATTTTCTATTTTTTTCAGGCCAAATAATTTCTGTAACAACTACTCATCTGTGCCACTAGGACACAAAATCAGTCCGAGACCCTTCATAAACAAATGAGTGAGCCCGTGTTCCAGCCAAATTGCATTTATGGACACTGAGATTTGAATTGCACATAAAATCCACATACCAAAAATATTGTTCTCTTTCTGACTTTTATCAATCATCTGAAAGTGTAAAAGTCACTCTTAGCTCATAAACCATTAATTGGTTGACCTTTGAAATAGAGTGAACATAAAACATCAAGGTTCATATTCTTTCTTCCTCTACCACATACAAGCCACATACCACTGAACAAATTATTCAACTTCACTTGGCTTCATTTATTTCATTGATAGAATAGGGGTCGTTATGATGCCTAACTCATTTGTATCAAGAATTAAATAACTTAATCAATGCAGAAACATTGAGCCAAGTGTCAGATACATAGCACCCAATAAAGACTAGCCATCTTTCTCATGATTGATCATGATGGTCCTTGGATACCAGGCTACGCATCTTAATAATAGAAAGCCATCAATACTTTCTAAACAGAAAATGTACACAGAGAGCTATGCCTGGGGAAGTTTACAAAATCATCTATTGCAAGGACAGATTGGAAAAGGGATATCTATTTAAGTTGAACTGTGTGCCATCCATCTAACTTAGAAAATGGAGATGTTTATTAGTATCTAGTTTGTCACTGTAATACAGACATCAGTGTTTAGAAAAATGAGCAAGAAGAGGACCAGGAGAAGGAGGAGGAGGAGGAGGAAGAGGAGAGGTTTTATTTGAGTGCTGGGGGCATGTTCCCAGTCCTGAATAATCCATTTCTTTAGAAACAAATTGAGAGACTCAGCTGAACTGATACATTTTTAAGACTCATGGTCACTTCTGGTTTGAACTGCATTTGTTGGTTTTGATAATTTATTCATTGACTAATTAGTTCAGGCAGACCTTACAGACTATGTCTTTTTCTGTGGGTCCAGATGGTGCCCCATCATACAGATGATGGGGAATAAGACCCCATACTGTATCTGTGAGACTCCCCACTGGGTAGCTGATAACCAAAAAATGGTTCAGTAAAGATTTGCATTTAAGGTCTCTTAAGGCCCTGTGATTCTCTCCACTATTCCCTTCTCTAACACACACTAAAGATCTGAACCCCATTTAAGATCATTAGCAAATCCCAGGCTTCATAAATATCACAGGGGAGCTAATGAGATGACTTACTGAAGGTTTGCAGCTCATTGTAGAAGAGGGCATCAAGCAGGTTTGATTTCTTTGGTCCATGCCAGAGGGAAACCAATTAGAATTTGCTTTTGCTGGAATGATGCAAGTGAAAAAGAGTAATTTCGTTGAATAAATCTGTTAAGAAATCTGGATCCATTTTAAAATAGGAATCAACTTAGGCAACAGGAAATGAGAATTTTTCTCTAACTCCTGCTTCTGACTTTGCCCAGTAAGCAAAATGTATTTGCTGAAAACCTGTGTACTGGATACTACATTAAGAATTTTAAACATTTAATCACAAAAAAATTTATTACCACCTCTGAAGCAGATCCCATTTTTATAGTTTTATAGATGAAAAATGGAGGCTTAAGAGATCTTGCATGTCACCCAAGTTCATAGAGCTTAGAAGCTTGGGAGCACTCAAGCATCTCTCTTCCTCTATTCTCTTCTCTGCCCATTCACTGAATCAGAGCAACTGAAAGAACTGTCCTAGCTCAACAGGAACACTGGTTGCTGGAGAGGCAGGCAGAGATTTGAATACAGGCTCTTCCTGCTCATTCCGATCTCAAGCTACTTGTTCTTTAACTCATCTTAATTGTGATAATTTTCAAAAGTATATTTTAGGATATTTCTTTCCCTGAGATGGACACCTTTGTAGACATTTTACACAAGAGGAACTGAACCAGAAAGAGTCATATACCTTAAGATCCAAAATTAGTGCACAAATAAGCCCTATTTTTGCTCAGATCCAATATCACAGTATTTCTAAGACTCTAAGATGTAGAGAGAAGTTAAGATTTGCTCTGTAGTCACACTTTTAATTAAGAAAGTTTAGTTTTTATTGAGATACAAGAACTTACTTATAATTTGGGACATGTATTATAAGTAATTTCCAAGATCTTTAAAAAACTTACCTATACTGTCTACGTATAAGGTATAGGTATGCTGACACCGAACTGATCATTTGGATCTCATTTTCTTTATCTCTAAATGGGACTAATAAAATAAATATGACTATATTGTTATAAAAATTAAAGGAGAAAATTCCAGTAAAGCAATTGGGATTCATTTCAGCAGGAATAAACATGGGCAATTGGAAATGGAAATTTTTTCCCCAACTCCCACTTTTGAATTGGATAATCCCCTAATAAGCAAAATGTGTTTGTTGAAAATCTACATGTATTATGCTTTACATGACAGTAATTATTAAAGGGGAAATATTTGCCCACCTGTCTTTCCATGTAGGTCCATACACTCTTCTCCATATCTCCTTCCCACCTCTATCCATCTGAAGCATCTGTTGATGGACCAGACCTATTGCTCTTGTAATTTTCTCTGCCAGGTTCTGTGACCCTCTTGTGGAAATGAGGGGCTTTGCTAGATGACCCCTAACATGTCCAGAATTCTCAGAATCTATATAACCTCATTGTTACAGTACTCTACCACCTTGTGTGACAGCAATATTCACTTTCCCAGAACAACAAGCCAAACAAGGAAATTATATGCAGTTCTGTCTTAATGATCCAGCTTGTTTGGCCAGTCACACATTTTGGATATACGCTATAATTAGTCTGTTTAGTGGCTGAATTACATGAGATGATTTTATTGCAATTATTATTATTAATTTTTAGAGAGATCGGACAGTGAGAGAGAGAGAAAGGGATAATCAGTTTTATTTTTCATGTGGCTTTTGTTGCTGCAACACTTTATTGTGTATGTGGTGCTGGGGTTTGAACTCAGATCCTTGCGCATGCCAGGCAAGCACCATAACCACTGAGCCACCACTCCAACTCCTTTATTGCAGTTATATAAACAGTAACTTCAAACAACTGGGACTGAGTTGTTTTGGCATGAAACTTCAATTAAGCTTGAAGTTTTGATCTCTATTTAAATCTCCAGAAAGACTGAAAAGGAGGAGAGTTGGGAGGTCACAACCCTATTTGTATTAAGGTAATGTTTTCTTTAAGCTTGCAAAACACCATTAGGAAAAGAGCCTTCATGTTTAGCAATCACTTGGCACACATTTGTTTCAATTCTCAGCAAGAGAAGTAGAAATAACAGGGATCTGGAAATTAGCAAGATCTGATTTCAAATCTACACGTTGCTCTAACTAAGCAAATGACTTCAGGTAATACGGTGATTTTTTTGTACACCTATTTCTTCTACTATAGCATGAGAAAAACGTAA
>PVKS010030555.1:0-24262 GCA_004027875.1 Aplodontia rufa
TTTTAATCTAAATCAGAAATAGAAAGAAAATAAGAAATGGGCCAATTATTAGAAAGATTCAAATTCTTTTGGGCAGAAGGAAAAAAAATCAAAGGAAGAAAAAAGAAAGAAGGAAAAAAAAGACATTTAGCTTTTCCTAGGACATCTGCTTGAAAACACAGCAAAATCAGCTTGGAAGCCCCAGCAGGAAAGCCAGAGCATCCTTTGATGGTGTTGCTGAGAACTCCTCTTCTGGGCCCTTCTCATGCCTGCAGCTCCCAGCAAAGACAATGGCCAGATTTCAAACCTTTCCCTTCTACACGTCTCTTGGCCAATAATTTCCAGTTTACCCAGCAGGCAACAAAAACTCTCCTTTCCTGGGAAGAAATCTATGCTCTGGTGGCAGGAGTGAGCCGGTCCTCCCAGGAGCTAACCTCCTGCAGCCGCTGCCCCGCCCCTGCAACAGGGATGCTCTGGTGGGAGTCAGGAGCAGACTCAGAGGCAGCAGGAGGAGGACGGCAGCCTCCAGAAGGAACAGCCTCTTCTGTTCTAATCCAGCCCCAAGAGGAGCATCCTCTCCCTGTTTCCGGGAATGGCTGATGCGGGACATTCTGTCTGCTGCTGTTATGCAAAGCCACGTTGAAGGAGGCCCTGGGTGCCCTCGCCAGCTGCCTCTGGAGCTGGCGTTTGGAAGACTGCTGGGCCTGAGCTTCTAGCTCCCTGCTTCCGTCTGTGCTTGCTGAAAGCTACCATGGAGTGGTGGCCCTGAGGATGCAAGTGTCCTTAGAAGGCTCCTCCCTGCAGCCTGAAGCACCGCCACTGTCACCCACCCTCTCCTGAAGCAAATCTGTGCCCACCAGTGCCTGACCTTGCCTGGGGCGGGGGGGGGGGCGGGCTGCCCAGGGCTCCCTGAGTTCCCAACATCCCTGTCTCAGCGAGGACCTATGAAACAAATGAACCACCTGGGCCACAGGGTGTCCTCAGTGCACCTGTGTTTCCTGTTTAGAAGTGTGGGGGGCAGTGGGGGGACCCTGGGGTGGCTTCTCCTTCCTCTGAGGCCCATTGGGTGTGAGGGCAAAGGCTGTCCCTCCTGTGCCTGGAAAAATAAGGCTCAGGCTGTGAACCCTGGAGCTGGGCTGGGAAGGTGGCCCTGGGGGTTTGTGCCTGAGGCTGACTCAGCCCGAATCTTCTGGTCCCTCTGGGAGCATCCCAGGCAGGGTCCTGGTGACAGTTCACTGGGAGACTTGAGGGTCCTGGGAGCAGGGACTGGGGAAGCAGCTGCACAGTCATGGACAGCCCTGGCAGCATCCCATGGCCGCCCCCTCACCCACCAGCTCTCTGCCATGTTTGTCCCTTGATTACCACATTTCCCTTCCTGGACCACAGTTAGGCAGTGGGACCATATGCAAAGGGCTGCCAGCTTCAGTGTGGCGGTGGGACCTGAGGACTCCCGAAGTCCTGGGAGGCACCTGTCCAGGCCAGGGTGGAGGAGACCCTGGTTCAGGAGCCACGTGACCCTAGGTGTTAGGCTCTCTCACCTGTTTCCGGGTGTCGCAGGGCCTTGCTGCTGAGAGGTGTCTAGGGACCGACAGTGCAGTGCTTGCTGGTTAGAAAGGCAGAGTCTCAGGCCCTGTCCTGACCCTCTGCTCCCAGTCTGCGTCCTAACAGATCCCAAATTGGAAAAGGGCCACTAGCCCTCTGTCCTTGATAGGAGGACACCTGTGCTGACTTTGGACAACTTGTGCTTTTAAAATCTCATGGGCACTGTTATCTTGAAATTGAGCTTGCTTCTCTCTTTGCTGAGAAAAGCAGGTTTAATTTGATTGAAGTGGTTTTTCTGGGAGCCTGATGTGCCATGCCGGAGACCATGGTTAATTCTCAACTGATATGCTTTAACCACTGAACTGCAACCCCAGCCCCAGCACACATTTAAATAGGTGAATCTGAGAGTCCTAACACCTGAAAATGACCACAGGATCTGGGAAGGTGGCAGGGACGAATGACTGGGCTGGATGGACCTGCCGGAACTGGATGGGAGGTGTCCTAGCCGAAGGGGCCCCTGCTACTCAGCCCAGCTCACCCTTGATGATGCTATTTTCAAGAGCAGCCTGAATTTGAATTTTTGTGAGATCACCCAATATTGAAATATTGATAATGGAGTCAAACATTTTTAAAAAGCAGGACACAGGAAAAGCTGGGTGAGCCGAGTCAAGCCTGCCACAGAGCCCCCAGGCCAAGGGTCCCTAACTCAGATGAGTCCCTGAGCCCTGAGGTGCTCTCACTCTGGGGGAGGAGGGGAATTCCAGGTAACCGCCCAGGGAGGCTCTGCTACCGCGACCCAGGAGGGTCAGGAGTAGCAGACGGGTCCTAGGTAGGGGTGGACGGCTGCAGCTAGTTTCCCTTAATTCCCCTCGACTGGATTTAATGAGTGGGGAGTTGGGGAAATACTCGAAGTCCAGAGGCAGCAAGGGAGGGCGTGGACGGTGGCCCAAGGGCAAAGAGCCCGAGGTCTGCCCTGCCATGCAGGGAAGCGGGAGGTGGCTCTGCATTGGAGGACCATGCCCGTGTGAAAGCCAGCAGGACGGCACTGTCTTGCTGGGGACTGTGGGGGAGAAGGAGGAGCTGGGCTTCTGGCCCGGTGTCCCTTGGGTGGGGACCTCTGTGGCTGACGAGCCTGCTTGGGGAACGTGCTCAGCTCTGGGTGGGCTGGGTTGGAGCCTCCCTCTCGTCCCCTTTGGAGATGAGGTGCACACAGAGGGGCACGTGCGTCCCACCCAGCACCAGGGCCAGCTGCGAGGCAGGACCTCCGCGTACACTCTTGTGTGGTGATCCTCTCCGCTTTGCAGCTCCCACCCAGGTCTCCTCATGCTTGGATCTCTGCGTTCATCTGCTGTCACATTTCTTTCCTCGTGTCTTTGGTAAGCCTGTGAGTGAGCCTCCCTACTCGGAAAGTCTGAAACCCAAAATGCTCCAAAATCTGAAACTTCTGAGCACAACCAGGATGCCACAATTAGAAAAGCCTACACCTGACCTCACGTGACCAGTCATAGAACACGGATGCCCTAAAATACTGAATAAAATTACTCCCAGGCTCGCTCTGTAGGTGCATTTGATGCATAAATGAATTTTATGTTTAGACTTGGCCCCTATCCTGAGATAGCTCATTATGCATATGCAACTATTCCAAACACTAAAAATCCCCAATCCGAAACACCTCCAATGCCAAGCATGATGGATAAGGCTCGCTCAAACCTAGCTGCTGTCCTGGGTGCCCCTGAGATGGAGTGAGCCGAGCCTTCAGAGCGCTACCCCAGTGTCGGGCTGTAGGGGGCGCTCGTTCCTCTAACGTGTAGTGAGAGTACAAACTTCATTAGCTGTGGTTTTTAGCAGAGTCATTGTCTTTAAAACCATGCGAGGGGGGTTGGGGATTTAGCTCAGTGGCAGAGCGCTTGCCTAGCACGCACAAGGCACGGTCCTCAGCCCTGAAAAAAACAAAACAAAACAACAACAACAGAAAAAACCATGAGAGGATGTCATCTACAGCCCTCTCCACTGTGGCCACTGCCACATCCTCTTTCCCGCTGACCTCAGGCCCACCCTTCTCTGTGGAAGGCAGTGGGCAGTGGTGGTCTTGAGCTTGACCTGGGAGGCCACAGTGCAGACCTCAGCTCCTCTGCCCAGGGAGGAAGGGGAAGTACTTAACAAAGAGCCCTGCTGTGACCTCAAAGAGGTTGATGGCGTTTGTCCTCTGTACATGGTGGGTGCTCAGAGATCGATGCTTCTCTCCAGGCCACTACCGTCCCATCAGACTGGCATCCACTGTGACATCATTTGTCCCCCTAGCAATGCAATGTAGTCCAAAATGCACTGGAAGGGTTTATAAGATGCTCATGCTGGCCTGAATGGTGACCTCTCCAAAGAACCTGCCCAAGCCCTAATCCCTGGAACCTGGGAACCTTATTTGGAAAAGGGGACTTTGCAGATAACAATTAAGTCAAGGGTTTTGCATTGGTTTAGAAGTATCCCCAAAAGTTCATGTGTTGGAAATTTAATCCTCAAACTCATATCTTGATGGTGTTCGTAGGTGGGGATTTTGGGAGGTCATCAGGATTAGACATGGTCATGAGGTGGGGCCCTGCTGGGACTCACCAGTAGCTTTTCAAAATGCAACATAAGGCCCCAACAGGTGCCAATACCGTGCTTCTGGACTCCCCTGCCTCCAGAACGGTGAGCACAGTCAACCTTTATTCTCTGTAAATTACCCACTCCATGATACTCAGTTATAGTAACAGGAAACAGATGAAAACAGATAAGAAGATGATATCATACTGGATTTTCTGGGTGGTCCCTAAATTCAATACCAAGTATCCTGATGAGAGGACACTTAGAGAAGACAGAGGGAAGGAGGGGAGGTGGTGACGACTGGATGCCAAGGAAGGCCAGTGATCATGCTGAGCTGGAAGAGGAGACAGGACTGCCCCAGAGCCTGCCCAGGAGTGTGGCCTGGCCCACACTGAGCTTGGAAAAGCCTCCAGAGCTATGAGACGGTAAGCAGCTTTTGTTTGAAGCCACTCAGTTTGTGCTAATCTGTTGCTGCAGCCACCTTCTCACCCTGAAGCCTCACAAGGAGTAGCCCACAGAGGCAGGTAGCAGGGGCCACCTCCACTTCTCAGAGGGGCAAGTGAGGCTCAGAGAGCTGGTGGGAGCTGCTGGAAGCCCATACCCAGTGAGCTTCCCAAGTGGCCAGCCTGGAATCTGACTTCCCCACCACTGGCTTTTCTGGAACTTTCCTTCCAGGCACAGGATGCAGAGCTACCGTTCTCTCTGCAACCAGGGCAGCTTTCAGGGTCTGAAAGCAGCTTCTCCCCACGATCAGATAATAGCTGGTGAGGACAAGGGCTCTTCTGGAAAGGGACCACCTTCCCAAAAGCTCCTGGCTCCAACACATGACTCAGAGACACCCCCTTCCAAAGCCACTGAGGACCAAGCCAGGCACATGTGGCATCACGTTTGCTAGTGAAAGTCCCACTTTGAGTAACTCAATGATGTCTGCTCTGCAGGTATACCTGGCAGCCTGGCAGTGCCCCTCCAAGGTGGGGTCTAGCAAACAGCAGCAAGCAAGCACAAACACGGAGGACGGTAAGGAAACGCCGCTGCCTTGAATTTCTGTGGCTGAAGGAACTCGCCTTCACCAAATGTTACGTTGTGAGCATAAGTGTAATTCCCATTGGGTCGTGCTGCGTGGGTGAAGGGCCGCTGTTGCTGTCCTACAGAGAGAAGGAGGCAGACCAGGGAGGGTGGAGTGACTCGCACAGGTCACACGGGCAAGTCATAGGGCAGGACTTAAACCCCGAAGAGTTCTGACCCCAAGCTCTTTCTTTCGATTTCAGTTGCTGGTTCTCATCCTGGCTCCACACAGGAAGCACCTGGAGAGCTTTAAATAACCCTGTCCCCTGAGGGTCACACCCAGAGAGTCTGACACAGCTGGCCCCAGGCACTGCCCTCGCAGCAGATTTTTGTCCTTGCACTAGATTTTCCAGACCTCCCCAGGTGCGTGGATGGTGCAGCCAGGGTGAGGAACACCGCATGCAGCAGACGCATGTCACGGGTTCCGCGTCCGCAGCTCTAACCACCTGCAGCTCAGAAGTGTTTGGAAAACATGGCATCTGTTCCCACCACATCAGCTTGTTTTCTTGGCATCATCCTCCATACAATGCAGCATAGCAGTTATTTGCATAGCATCTGCGTGGTCTCCTGGAGGTGACTTAAAGTCCAGGGAGAATGTGCACAGGGTCCATGCAAACACTGTACCACCGTACAGAAGGCTTGAGCCTCTGCGGGTGAGGCATCTGCAGGGTCCTGGGACCTGTCTCCTGTGGATGCCCAGAGAGGGCTTCCTGCCTGCCCTACAAGGACGTGAGGAGTTGATTTCAAGAGCCTGTGTGTCCTTCCCTTCCAGGCAAGGGATTGAAGCAAGGTTGGGTTCAAGGGAAATATGCTTATGACCCCTCCTGACCCCACCCCTCAAAAAAGAAAAAGACTGAGAAACAGCCTCGGGCTTGATCCGGCTGCCAAGGACCCGCGCTGGCCCCTACCTGCTCTCTAACTCTCCTCACCATGGGATCCCTCCCTCTTCCTGTGTGATTTAGTTTTGCCCCAGCACACTGCCCTTAGTCACAGAGGAGGAAACAGTGGTACGGAGAGGTGGCCTTGCTTGTGTTGGGTCAGAGGGTGGGTAGGTAGTGGCCCCAGGATTCACACTGGGGGTTTCTCTCATTTCCCACTGCTGGGGCCCCGCCTGTCCCCCTGCTCTCACTCTGTGTATTCAGGCTGTGGCATGGGCCTGGGGCAAGTCAGGGTTGGAGCAGGGCAGGGCAGGAGTGGCTGTGCCACCTCCAGGGCCCTGGTGTGGAGGGAGCTCAGCTGGCTGAGAAGGGACAGGAGATGGACAGGACCGCCATCTGTCTCACTGTGGTTTGATGTGGTTTGTCCCTCTAAGGTTCACAAGCTGGAAGCCAGGTCCCCAGGGAAGTCTTATGAAGTGTGGACCTGGTGGGGGGTGTCCCGGGGTGCTGCTTTTGGAAGGGACTAGGGGTTCTCCAGGGACCCTGGCTTATCCCTCTCTGCCAGAGTGTCATAAAAGAGCAAGCCGGACCCCTACCTGCTCTCTAACTCTCCTTCTCACCGTGGGATCTCTCCCTCTCCACGTTCTCACCACGGTGGCGCCACCAGCCATAAGGTGACATACCAGAGCTGGCACCGGGCTGTCGGGGGCTCAGCCTCCAAAGTGTGAGCTATGTGAACCACTTTTCTTTGTTACATACGCAGCCTTAGGTATTTCATTACAGCAATGGAAAATGGGCTAAGACACACCTCTGAGGCCTGGCCTGCTGTCTCAGCAGAGGGACCTCCCTGTGTCTCTGGGCCCATCCCAATTTTGCTTCCCTGGGTACAGTGGCCAAGGGGGTGTTAGACAGAGCACCCTAAAGTCCTTTGGCATCACATTGTCTTCAATGTGAAGTTTGTTTATAATCAGATAGAAATTTTAAAAAAAACATAGAAAATAAGAATATGACTATTTGTTGAAGTCTGCTGCGTGTTGGGGGCCCATTCAGCAAGCTGTAAGATCCTGCACTCTGGTAACACGCCAGAGATGAGGGCAAGGCTGTCCCCATCTTGCTGACGAGGAAGACCAAGGCTCACAGCTTGTACTATGTTAAGATCATCATAGATGGAACATGTCGGGCTGCGATTCTTTCCTGTGCTGTTATGAATCGCTGTCCACTCATTCGTCACAGAGAGATTGCTTTTCCATCTGCCCCTGTAGCTAACACCCGTCCTGGCACCATGGCCCAGAGCTGGGGAAGGGATGGAGGCTGGCTCGCTGCAGAGGAGGCTCGCAGAGGCACGCCCGCTGCCTCTGTCTGAGTCACAGCTTAGCACTGAAAGTTGGGAACACCCTCTGTGGTGAGTCCCATCTCTCTGCTGACAAATAGAGAAACCAAGGCCCAGTGAGCCAGAACACCTTGCTCAAGATTATCAGTCAGTCGGCCACGAGATGCAACTTGAGCCCAGGGGTGGAGTCCTAAAGCATAGTTCTCTAGCTACTACAAATGTACTACGTTTGCTCGTCCATTCATCCATCCATCCATCCACCCATCCATCCATCCATCCATCCATCCATCCATCCATCTATCCATCCATCCATCCATCTGTCCATCCATCCGCCCATCTGTCCATCCATCCATCTGTCCATCCATCTGTCTATCCATCCATCTATTCATCCATCCATCCATCTATCCATCCGTCCATCCGTCTGTCCATCTATCTGTCCATCCATCCATCCATTAGTCCGTCCATCCGTCCATCCAAGCAGCAATTCAGGTGTTTGCTATCTTATTTCCTTTGATTCTCAAGGTGAGCCCGAGGGGTGAGAGGTGAGTTACATTACACCTCTGCCTACAGGTGAGGAGAGGGAGGCGGGGAGAGAGCCTCCCTGCAGCATCAGGAAGGGGCATGGCTGTGTTTGCACCAGGTCTTCTGAGGAGGGGGATCAGGAGGCAGCAGGTCAGGGTCCCTGCAGCACTTGGTAAGGCTTTGTCTCCATTCTGGGTTTGAGGGGTGAAGTCACTGGGCTGGAGTTGGGGCTTAGTGTGGGGCTGGGCTGTTGGTGGAGAGGGCTATGGAAACACCTGTCTCTGAGATGGGGCCGCAGAGGTGAAACAAGTCTTGAGGGGACACTTGTTTGCCCTCTTCCACTGGCTGGTGAGACTAGGGTTTCCTCTGCTTCTGCCAGGCAGTGGGCTCTGCCTGAGATATAGGTCTCTGGGCTGGGGAGGGGGCTACATCCAAAGTGCAGGCCTCTGCAGCCAGTGGTGTTACAGCTCTCGGTGAGGGCAATGCCCTCCAGGGTTGCAGCAGACTTCAGCAGCTCACAATCAATTTCTTCTTGTCTTGTGAATTCAGAGAATGAAATCCAAGAATGATTTGTTGAACAAGCAGGAAATGGAACTCTTGCACCATGCAAGACAGGATGAGAATGCCAAGATTTCTCTGCTCAAATTTGCCCAGCCAGGGGTTTATAGAGGACTTGGGTCACTGCCATTGATCCAAACTTATGCAAATTAGGGTTTGAGAAAAATATCAATGCTATTCGTTCAATTTTATGCTAATTAGAGTTGGGAAACATACTAATGCTTTTGGTCCAAATTTATGCTAATAAGGGTTTGGAAACCCATTAACACTATTGGTCCAGTCTCAAGCCCCAACCTTCCTTCACATTGGCCACATTTCCATTTTCTCCTGCAGAAGTGGGAGATTGACAGTAGTGAATCGCGCATACTCAGTGTGGGGCGGGGCGGTGTCTGGAGCCACAGCACAGGGTAAAGTGGGACCTTGTAGCAGGCCACTGTTGGGGGGCCAGGCAGGTCTGGCCGCCCAAGGATGACAGTTCAGAGCTGGTGCCTTGACTCGCCTGGCGCTGGCTCGCCTTACTGCATCCGAGGACTGTACCTGCGCTCCAAGGCTCCCTGCTCCACTGCTGCTTCTCCACGGGGACCAATTGGCTTGGGTGCCAGGAAGCGGGGCCAGAGGGATCGAGCCTGGCCCTCCTGAGAGGTGTGAGCCCAACATGTTCTCTGAAACTCACCTCTAGGGCCATCTCCTGGGCCCTAAGGCCCATGCTATTCTCAGCCTCCTGCTTCTGTCCTCTCCCACAGCACTTGCCACGGACAGTGTCATCTGAAGACTCGTTGCCCTGCTTTCTTCTGCGTTCCTTGAAGGCAAGAACAGAGCACCTTTACTTTGCATCTTCAGAGGGTCAAGGTAGCGTTTGGGAAGCAATGTTACGCTAAGAGATGAGTGGATGTTAACCTCACTGTCTCCTCACCGCACCCTCAGCAGTGAAGACCAGACGCTATCCTCATTCTGAAAGAGGACACTGAGGTCAGAGAAGTTAAGTATTTTGCTCAAGGACTGAAGCTTGAACCAAGGTGGCCTCTGCGCGCCTGTCCTCTTGACAACCACAGGAGGGAGGTACATGTGGTGTCCTCTCCTCTCACACATGTACACACTCGTCCCTGCTCCTGCTCCTCTCTGCTTGTGTTTGCTGCTGCAGCTGCCGTTCCCTGCAGCACCCAGGCTGTGACTGCCCATGGGTGCACTCAGCCCAGCTGGGCGGTCCCACCAGGACCAACAGCCCACGGGTCCCTTAGGCCAGCACACTGTAGGTAGCTGCAGCCACGGTGATTCAGACCCAGCTGCGGGTTCGAGTGCAAATCTGTGCTGATCTGATTAGCTTGTTCAGCTTGTTTAGTGATCGCTGCTGATGAGAGCTGGCGGCAGCCACCAAATGACACTGGGTTGCCAGTGCCTCTAATGGCTTTCGGAAGGGCGATTATGTTAATATCCACCCCCTCCCCCCAGGAGCGCAGGCCCAGGCCAGATGGTGCTTCCTGCTTCTAATCCTGGGTAATTGAAATCGGCTGCTGATTCAAACCAGGAAGGCTCCCCATGGGCAGCAGAGGGCCCTCTGGCCAGTGACTCGCAGGTGCTATGGGAACAGGATCTGGGGCTGATGGCAGGCAGCGTGGGTGGGGATTTATGCCAGGGAAACTGGATTCTTTTAGAAAAAAATCTAAAATCCCCAGCACTTGACTGTTTAAGAAGAACACAGCACCGCCAGGACAGTGGTAGTCACTTCCAATGACTAAGCAACCCGGGGCCTGCGACGCCAGCTTCACACAAAATGCCTTGAGCAGACTACAGGTCACGTGTTACTCCCGTTTCAAAGAGGCAGAAGCTGAGGTCCCGGGTGAAGGGCCTGTTCAGGGACTCCTCTGGGCTCTGCCGGTCCCTGAGCCTTGCTGTAGCTTCTTGCCACTGGAAAGGTGTTGGGGAGTAACAAACCCAGGTCCCCCTGGAGGTCTCACCTGGCTCCATCCCAGGCTGACTGCCTCTGAGAATCTGCATTTCTAGCAAGTCCGCAGGGGCAGCTGCTGATCCTGGGGGCGCTCTCAGCTTTGCTGTGGGAACCACTGGCTAGAGAATCCTCCCCATGAGCCCCACACTGCCTGAGTAGAGAGGTCGGTGTTGCACCCTGGTCTCTGACGGGGACCGAACAGGTGGATCTGAGTCCTAAAGTAACTCGACTAGGACACTGGTTGTGGAACAGGGGACTGTGTCTCTAGTAGGAAGGTCACAGAGCCAGGGCTCAGCCAGAGTCTCCTGGTCTCTGGCTCAGGGATGTAGCCTTTATTTCCCCTCCACAGAGAACAGGGCGTGTCTGCTGGCGCTGGTCCCCAGCTGGCTCTCTTGGTCCGGAGAGGGCGCTTGCATTCCCATGCAGGTCTTGGCTTGGCTGGACACCCTAGGCCGTGGTGGCGCCCCGTGAGGGAGGACCAGGTAGGCCAGCCTGTCTTATCCCAGGCCTAGCTTGAGCCTCACCTTGAAGTTGCCCTGCACTTGCAGGCAGGGACACTGGGCCAAAATAGGCAGGCTCCAGGGCCAGCGCTGGGGGCGCTGCAGGAGCCAAGAGGGCAGTGCCTGGGCTTTGCTCAGTCCCTGTCCAGGGTGACAGCTAATCAGAGTTCCCTCTCCTTACGGGCAGCCACCACTTTCCCAGGCTGGCCAGGCAGTTGCTGTTCAACCTCCCTCCCTCCCTCCCCCTCCCGCCCTGCTGCCCCAGTGAAGGAGAGGCTGGGAGGTTCACTGAGCCTCTCCCAGGTCCCCCCGGAGCGCAGGCACAGGGCTCTCCTGCTTCCCATCACTCTGTTTTGCAGTCTTAGACTCAGAGAGACCCTGCCAGCTGGGGAATGGGACTGAGCAGGCCAGGGAACCCAGCCCTCCATCCACTGCTCTGTCCGCTGCTTCCCCTCCTCCCTGACCCCTTCCCCCAGTGGCTTCTGCAGGGCTCCCAGGCCTGCCAGTTCCTCAGACTTTTTCCCATTTCCCTTCCCTTTGTCCCTCCCTCCCTCCTCCCTCTCTTCCTTTCTTTTTACTTTCTTCCTTTCCAGTGTAGCGCAGCTTATGAGAACCAGAACAAGATCAAGGGCTTCTGCCTTTCGCTCTTGACTGCAAAGCACCCACCTCGCAGCTCAGTGGGCAACCATATGCCCCAAGGACCAGGCAGGGTCTGGCCTGGGGCACGCTCTCTCTCTCTCTCTCTCTCTTTCTTTTTCTTTTTCTCTCTTTCTCCACACACACACACACACACACACACACACACACACACGTATATCTGCACACAACACACATATATTTGTTTGTCAGTGGTAAATGTTTATATCTTGTGTCTCAAAGTAGGTAGCAGGGGCATCTTCAGACAGCCTTGCTTGCTGACCTAGAGAAATGAAAAGACTGCTCATCCAAGAAGAGTGGGGCACAAGGAGTTCCATGGAAACAGGGGACTCAGATGTTTCAGCTCCAAGTCCCATTTGACCTCTCAGAACTGCAAGACTCTGAGAAAGTCCCTTTTGTCTCCGGGCTGCAGGTATTCTCTTCTTTGCCTCCCTCACTCTTTCCCTCCCAGCCTTCAGTGCTAGTTCCGGAGGCCTTCATGACCCAAGCACAGTGGGTACAGTGCCACCTTCTAGACTGACCATCTTAGATATGTGTCACAGCAAAGGCAAGCGGCCCAACCCACCCACTGGCCAGTTGACTTCCACTCCCCTGGCTCCCCCAGAGCCCTCTGCACACAGGTGGCAACAATGCCACCGCGTTTCTGTCTCCAGTTGGGGTGCACGCTCTGCCCCTGCAACTTCACTAGCCGAGTGACTCAGCCATGAAAGTGGCTCGTGGGCCTTAGTCCACCCTTCTGGAAAGCAGGACTCTATCATCCTTCTCCCCGCATGGGGACGAGTTCACGTAAGACAGTTGGGTGTTTTTGGACCTCCTAAGCTGTGTCCCTTTTGGCTGAACCTAGAAGTCTCTTCCTTCTGCCTCCAAGGCCCTGCTTCCCGTGCCCATCTAGAGGCTGAGTACTCCACGCTCCTCTACCACGTGCATGAAACTCCGTGTCCGGCTTTCCCACGATTCACATTATGAAACAATGGATTTTTTTGTTTTGCATAAATGTGAATTTTATTGTTATTCTGGCTCTGTGTTTCCAGCTGTACACATGCCCCTCACCTTGCCTTCCCATCCGCAGCCCTCGAACAGGCAGGCAGTGGGTAGCGCTGGGCTGCAGGCTGCAGGCGGCAGACCCTCCCTGCAGAGGAGGAGAGGCTCCTATGCAGCGCCTGCGACCATGGCCATGTGCTGGTCAGCCAGAGGACAGTTTCAAGGAGCATCTCTGAGGACACCCAAGTAGACCAGGCTCCCTGATGCTGTTTCTCATAGTGTCATTTGTCTTTCTAAAATAGATTTTATTTTTTAGAGACATGTTAGGTTTACAGAAAAATCCCTCAGAAAAACAGAGACTCCCAACCTTGGTGCTCCTGACTTGAGACGGGTTGTGTTCCAAGAAACCAAGTGTCACAAGTCGAGCGTGCATTTCACCTCGCCTGGATGTGGCAGGCCAGCACCCACACGCGGTGCAGAGCTGCCAGCTGTCCTGGTGGTCGCGGGCTGACAGCGGGCTGCCCGCTCTGAGACAGAGCATCAGGCCACACCTCACTAGCCTGTGAACGATCCTCATTCACACCTCCAAGTGTGATGTCTAGGGAATGTATGTCGCTTCACTCCGTTGTGAAGTCAAGGGGTCAAGTCTTACCAGCTGGGGACAGACTCTGTGTCCCTGTCCGGCTCGTCCCCTCCCCACCACTCACTTCTCCGGGCAGTGTCACTGCTGTATGATTCCCGCAGCAGGCGAACCCGTGCCCATCCAGCGTCACTAACTGAGGTCCACGGTCTGCCTTCCAGTTCACCCTTGGTGTCGTCCACATTTGTCATCACGGTGTCACTCAGACAATGCCAGTGCTCCACCTATTCATCCCCCTTCCCCAAACCCAGTTTTCTTCACCTTCTATGTTGTTGCAGCTTGTGGGATTTCTTGATTAAGCCTGCCTCCTCGCTGGGTGGTAAGGTGACCAGCACCCGGGCTTCCCTGGCACCATTCCTGGGACTTCCAGGAGGGCGGGCCACACAGCTGCTGGTGACGGATGAGAAGTGGAGTGGAGGGAATGACAGAGGCAAGGGCTCCTGGAATTGGGGAGAGGGAGGCGGTGGGGGCACAGAGGACGGTTGCATCAGCTTAGTCCTCCTGGGAGCTTCCCTTTCCACAGGAGGACATGTCACAGCCAAGCTGTTCCCGAGCAGTGCAACTGGTCACCCGCACTGGGGGCCGTCCTGGCGGTCACGGCAGCCCCTTCTTGCCCATCAGGATGACAAGGACAGGAGCAGAGAGCTGATATCACCAGAGCCTATCCCTGCAACTGCTCCACAGGGCTCAATCCGTCATTGTCCTCACCAATGTGACTTTTGGAGTCTCCTCCAGATTTCTTGGCCCAGTAAGTGATGACGCAGTTGAATAAAGACGGGCTCATTAAGGAAAGACGCTTCCCTGCGTATCCGTCCCAGTTACTCCAAATTTAATCTGTCTGTGAGCCAATTTCCAGGACAAAGGCGACTGGCTTTTTAAAGGCCTCCAGAGCCGTGACCTTGAAGCCGCTCATTGGCTACTCTTAACCAGGTGCTCCTCCCGTACGCTGTCTCTTCCGAGACACGCGGCGGGGTCTCCTTCCCCTGGACCACCCTTGACTTGGTGAGGGGCCAGCAGATCCCGTGGGCCTCTGAAGAGCGGGCAGGGCCTGTTTAGCCAGTGGGCCAGCCAGGCCCATGAAAGCACCTTTTCTTCTCTGTCATAAGACCGGTCCTGGCCGTGGGGCTCCGGGCTTAATCCGATTGGGTTTCTGTGGCCAATAGGTTGGCTTTGTTCTCTGGTCCAGATTCTCAGGTTGCTGCTTGACCGCTGTCTGACCTGGATTCAGGAGGACACAGTGGGCTTTTGCCAGGGTCCGCAGAGATGGCTAGAGTCCCTGGGGGTTAGGATTAGGGGGTCTGGAAGGGAGAGGTGAAGCCAGGGGCCAGACCAGGCCACCCAGCGGGCAAATTTTCTGAGATCAAATCAACCTTCCCTGTCCCCTGAGCTCTATTCCACTTGGAGCTGAGGACATGGCCTCCCCCAGGTCACCATGTGGCCTGAGTCATGGTGCTGGGCTGTGGTGTGTGAGCAGCTGGCCTCGAGACCCCTCCTGCCTCTCCTGGGGCTCTGCTTCTTCTCTGGGCACAGCATTGGCTGTCCTTATGCAGGTGCCAGGGCCAGCAGGGCTTAGGGCTGGAAGGAGGTTTCCTGGGCTCAGACAAGAGGCGGCAAGTGGTTTCCCCTGAATGCTGGGCAGAATCTCTTGAGACAGACTGGATCCCGGTGGAGGCTCAGGCTCACTCCTGCAGGAAGAGTCACCCGTGCCATCCTGAATTTTGAGGGAAGGGGCAGCCCCTGTGGCTTTTCTCATTCTGGGCACAGAGGGGCCTGTCTTTGAAATGTGGATGGGTGGCCCTGCTATGGTCCCCTCTGCCCTCTCCTCTGACCCTGGGGGAATCCATGCCATCCCCTTCCTAGGAGCAGCTGCAGCCTCTGTGGCTCCGGCTGGGCCTTAGGACCCTCCCTGGAACAGTCCCAGGACCCAACCTTCCTGGCCACTAGTGCAGCTCCAGGCAGTGCCAGCTCCTGGTCAGCTGCTGTAACACAACTCCGTAGCCTGGTGGCTTAGACAGCAGGGACTTAGTCTCCCGTCCTGGAGGTCAGAAGTCTAGGATCAAGGTGCTGACACCCTCGTCCTGATGAAGGCTGCTCCCTGCCCTGCAGATGCCACCTCCTCTCTGGGACTGCATGGGACACAGTCTGCTGTCCCCTTTCTTCTTAAAAGGATGCCGATGCCCTCATAGGGGCCCCAGCCTCACCTCATCCAAACCTAATCCAGTCTGAAGGGCCCACCTTAGTGACACACGATGGGTATGAGGGCTTCAACATGGGGACATAGGGGTAACAACAGTCAGGCCATCAAAGCCAGCCAGGCTCCTCTAATCAGAGTCTTCCCCGGGCCTAGCATGATCCCTCCCTGGTCTGGGGTTTGCATGGGGTTTGTTTTTTCTGAAGGGCCCACCTTAGTGACACATGATGGGTATGAGGGCTTCAACATGGGGACATAGGGGTAACAACAGTCAGGCCATCAAAGCCAGCCAGGCTCCTCTAATCAGAGTCTTCCCCGGGCCTAGCATGATCCCTCCCTGGTCTGGGGTTTGCATGGGGTTTGTTTTTTTGTTTTTTTTTTAAAGATTTGCTTTTTTTTAAAATTTTTTAAATTTTTTATTTTTTATTTTTGAACAACCTTACAAGATTTTAACAAAATAATATAAAATGTGTATATATTCTGGATATTGCAATTACCCCCAGGAATGCCCCCCCAATTACCCTCCCTTATCCCACTCTTCCTCTTCCCACTATATCTCTAAAAAAAGTATTAGGTTGTAAAGCAATACATCTTATCTGGATTTAACTCATGCTAATAGACCAACTTTCTCATTGTCCAGGGTCTAGACCCCACCTCCACAGATGAGTGGAGACAATCGACCCTTAGATCTCTGGGTTAAGCTGATTTTACTCATCATGATCTCTTCCATAGCCATCCATTTACCTTCAAAAGCGCAATATCATTTTTTTAATTGCTGTGTGGGTTGGTTTTTTTAACAGGAATTAGCAGACAGAACTGTTAGAAGGCAAGGTGGGACCTGCAGGCCCCGGGAGGAAGCCTTGGGGGCAGCACACAGGAGCATCGAGGGAAAGAGGTAGGGGTCTCTGGAAGGGCGGCATTTGCCCGCTGGACCTGGTGGGCCCCGCAGTCAGTTCCCACCCTTCTTCCCGTGTTGATTCTTACCAGCCAATCAGCCCCCTTTCTGCTTCCGTTCATTCGAGCGCTGCTTCTGTTCCTTGCTAGTGAAGAAGGCCGACCAGCAAGGTCTTGACTCTTCCTCTCCTGAGAGATAGGCTAGGGCGGGGGGCAGTGGGGACACAGGGCTGGGTCTCCTGCATCTGATGCTCACACGTGCCACTCAGGCAAGATCCTCAGCGTTCTAAGCCTCCGTTTCTGAGCTGAGAAATGAGGGTAATGAGGGCGCCTCCCTTGTGTGGTGGTCCACAGAATGACCAGGCGTGTGAGGGGTCTGAGCCGTGCGTGGCTGGCCCTGCACGCATCAGCTGCTCCTATTCCATCTCCCTTGAGTGGAGCCCTGCCCAGCGCATGTGCTGAGGGAAGCAAAGCAAACCCTAAGCAAGAGAGATGCTTTCTTGAGACCCAGATGGTCTCCACCTGGACACAGCTGTTGGTTCCCAGCGAGGGACATTGGGGTCTCTGCAGAGTGTGGGACATGCTGAGGGAGCTGGCCAGGGCCTCGGCTGCCCTTCCCTGAGCACCCAGTAGGGCAGCACCAAGGCCCATCTGGGGGCAGTTGGAAAGAAGGCTGGGTCGCCACCCCCAGGGTTCCTAGAGGAGATTCTGCTCAGGAGCCCAGGAAAGGGCCAGCAGCTGGATGCCACCCACAGAAGGACAGATGGACCAACTGATGAACACTCACACCACACTGTGCACCGGAGAGTGGGCACATCACAGCCACGTGCATCAACCTGGACAGGAACTAGACGCACGGTCCTGAATTTAGAATCACAAGGGGCAGAGAGTCAAAGGTGTCTTTCTCATAAACCTGGAGACCGTGATTCAAGCACCGTCTCATTTAGGGACACATTCACACTGTGAAGCACAGCAAGGGAGAGAGGCAAAAGTACAACTTGGGGAGTGGTCAGAGCTTGCTGGGTGGAGAGGAAGTGGGGAAGAGGCAGGTGTCAGAGTGGACCCCTGCACCTCAATCGCTTTGGCAAGTCCTGTTTCTTATGCTGAGCCTTGGGTTCCTAGCTGTTTGACTTGTTATTATTCTTTATAACTTAACATAAAAGCCGTATGTTCCTAAGTAGGAGGTATTTCATAAGGAAAGTTTTAAGTATAGAATATTGGGCTTGTCTTTTTATCACATTTTTAAAATATCTTTGTTTTCCTTTCTTTTTCTTTCCTTTTTTTTTTAATGAGCAAGGATAATTTTTCCTCTGAAAAAATTTTAAAAATGTAAGAATACAAGAGACTGTCTCTCCTGCTCAGGGTTTGTCCTGTTTTCGTTGGTGCCCGCAGGGCTCTGCTGGTAACCACTAGACCCAAGGGGGACAGTGATGGGAGCCCATGCACTGCTAGAATCCCTTGAGCACACGGTTCAAATGCAGTCCAGAGGCCCCGCTGACCACTGCTGCCATTGCCCGGTTAGAGACCTGTGGTAGTCTCCCCTGCCGTCCTCCTCCCACACCCATTTGGCCTCTACTTGGGCCCAAGGGATCTTTGTGATCACAAATGGCATTGGGTCACTCTCCTGGTGCAAACGTCCTGTCTCCTGAAGCCTGAGGCCATTGGAAACCTGCTCTCTGCTGCCTGCCCTCCCTGTGTCAGAGAGGACAGCTCCTGAACCAAGACCGGCCTCTTCTGCCTTGCTCAGGTTGGACCTGGGGCACAGCAGCTCCTGACAGTTCTGCCTGGGTCTCACAGCTCAGCAGCTGAAAAAGACCAGTTTCAGGCTCCATCCCTGCTGAGACTTCTCCCTGGAATGATGTTCTGTCCCTGACCCATTCTTCAGGGCTCATTTAGGTGACACCTCTCCCAGGAAGCCCTCCATGATGCTCACCCTTGATTCCACAGCCCCCCTGCCAGCCCTTTTCAAAGCACCCTAAACTCAATGCAGTGCTTGCAAATTGTGTCTCCTGCACTGACTACAAGTCCCCAAGATTGGTGAGAAGGTACACAGGCGGGTGCCTAGCAAAAGTCACACATGGCCCAAGCTGGTTGCACATGGATCTGGGGCTGACCCCAGAAGCCCCAGACAAATTCCCAAGGGTCTATGAGGTTCCTGCTGAGCTCCCTTCTCACCCTTCCTGTGTGGTCCATGGGAAAAGGGGCCAGAGGTCTCTTCTCCTCCCCAGGCAGGGGACCAGTGACCTCTGGAGGTCACCTCTGACTGCTGGGTTGCCAGATCTATTGTTCAGGTCCATTGATGGCTGGGCGGCTCCATCAGGTCCCCCAAGCCCAGCTGCTCAGTGCAGCCAAGGTCATGGTCCCTGTTCCCTGAATGGTTTTCTTTAAATAGAGGCAAACTCTTCAGCTGCCCCAGACGGCTCCCAACTCAGCCAGCTGTCTAAGGACTCGCAGGTCATTTGAGCCCTGTGTGAAATGGGCCGCGTGGAGGTGGAGTCACGCAGACCTGGGCTCCAGCTCTGTGTCCTCCCTTTCCGATTGTGTGACCCTGGGCACATGGCTGCACCTCTCTGAGCCTCAGTCTGTGAGATGGGGAGACAGAGCCTATGGGGGGGTACTGTGAAGAGGAGGGAGGTTTGCAATCACCCCAGGGATGCAGCACTGCTCAAGGGTGGCACATGGCCCAGAACGTGGCAATCCAGACACGAATGTGGTGGTCCTGTAAGTGCCGAGGCCCTGGTGGCCACGCTGAGCTTCAGGGGACGTGAAGGGACCCTCACGCCCCTGGCTGGTGTGCTGGTGCAGGGGCGTGCATCGGGTGGTATGTATGGCAGACGTAGACGGCGTATGAATGACACCCACCATTATAGAAGGGAAAGAGCATGGGCATCCCGGAGAGTCTTGCGTAAGCGGGTGGAGAAGAAACCTTTGGGATGGGGCTGGAGTGGTGGCTCGGTGGTTACTGCGCTTGCCTGGCATGTGCAAGTACACGAGTTTGAGCCCCAGCTCCACGTACACAACAAAGTCTCAGAGCAATGAAAGCCACATGAAAAACTAAATAAAAATTGTTAAAAAAAAAAAAGAAAGAAAAAAGAAACCTTTGGGGTGCCCACTAGGGTCACCGTGCTGCCTGACCCTTGCCAGTACACTGGGACAGGGCCCCGGGCATGGCCTCAGGCTCCCCCATGCCGGCCCCCTCGCCATGCTGAGTGTGCCCTGGCCCTCACACCCATCTCCCTCTCCCAGCTTTCCCGTGGCACTGATTTCTCCTTCTCAGCCCTTGTCAGCTCACACTTCTATTCCGTTGCAATTGTCAGCCTCCGTGCGTCCTCCACCAGACTGACTGCCAGCTGCACTGACGCCAGAGGCCCACGCCTTTGCTCTCCACCCTCTCCCCAGCGTGCACTGGGGTGATGTATAAACCCATCTAGAAACAGGACAGATGGGTGAAGGATGGATGGATGGGTAGATGGACAGATGGGTGAAGGGTGGACGGACGGGCCGATGGACAGGTGGGTGAAGGGTGGACGGATGGGTAGATGGACAGATGGGGGATGGAGGGATGTTACGGACGTCCTTAAACAGTGTGCTGTCCATTTGGGTCACTAGATCTGTCTAGACATACAAGTCATCTGTGGTCACTCAGGATGCTTTGTGGACAAGGGTCCTGTGCCTGTGATGGAAGGACCCTTTGCTGAGAGGAATGGAGAGGAGGAGAGGGAAGGAGCCTGTGATCCTCTCCTTGAGGAAGGGTCCTCATTTCCCTATATCAGGAGAGAATGTCCAGAGCCCCAGGGCAGCCTCTTCCCATTGTGAACGGCCTCTCTCTGTCTTTGCTAAAATTCAGCGCTGGGCCAATTCAATCTCCCCAGGTTTTACTAGGCCATCCTTGTGCTAGGTCTGGACACAGATTCTGGATGAGGAGATGAGCCCGAGGGTCTGTGATTGAGAACTGCAGCATCTGGGGTGACCAGACAGGCCACGTGGGGACTAAGCAGAGGAGAAAGATCTAGCCACTGCGGCAAGGACAGGAGGTGGACGTGGTGTACAGACTGCACGAAGGAGCAGTGGGACGTCCCCCGCACCCCAACCTGGCGCGGGAAGGTTCCCTGGTAGAGAGAGCAAGCAGACCAAGTGGAAACCAGGCGAGGGCTTCGTGGCTTCCTGACCTGAGTGCCCACTGCCCACAGGGAGAAGTGAGAGAGCGTGGGAGTTAGCTGGCTGCTGGTTGGGCAAGAGCCCAGGCTTCCCTCTGAGGGCACCGGAGGGGAGAGGCGTGGTGATGCAGGAGGCAGGAAGGCTACTAGGGAGGCATGGCGAGTGGGCGAGTGGCTCAGGTCTGAACAGAGGCAGCAGACGAGGAGGCTGGATGGGGAGCCCCCAAGCATCTCCGGTCCTCATTGTCCATCTCTGAAAGCAGAAGGGAGGCAGGTAAAGGTCTGCCATCCCACTAACCAGAGCAAACCGTGGGGCAAGGAGCTGAGGACTGTCTTTCCTGCTCCCAGAGCTCTAGAAATCCGACCCACCTCCACCCTCACCAAGAGCACGCTTAGCATGCGGTCTGACCTCCGCCACCTTGCCCCAAGATGCAGAAAGGAAGGGTGAGCCATCACAGCCATGGGGAGGTGGAACTCGGGGAGGAGGGGCTGGCCCTGCCAGGAGCTGGGCTGGAGAAGAAAAGGAGGCAGGATCAGCAAGATCCAGGAGGAGGAGGCAGGAGGATGCAGAGAAAGGACTCAACTGCCGACGTGGGCGGGATCTGTTTCCACGTGGCTGTGGGGAGGACTATTTCAGAGGGAACGTACCTGCCAAGAGAATTTGGAGAGCAATGACTCAAGGTTACACAACGACAGGTAACGTGGTAGAGATGGGTTGCAACACATGGATGTTTTGATCTCCTAAAACATTTTTAATTTGAAAGGGAAGCACTCTCGGGCCAGAATCACAAGCACATCCAGCAGGGCAGGGCCGGGCGTATGAATCAGTGGGGAGGACCACAATCTCAAAATGCAGTCGCTCCAGCATGATAGAAAACAGGAGAGAACAGGGAGGGGTGGGGACTGCGACCAAGCGGAGAGCACGGACCCGCAGAGGGAGCAGCAGCCACCGTCATGGAGAAGGAATGTTCCGGTGGTTATGTTTTTTGATTATTAAAAAAAAAAAATCAATGGCTTGGATTTTTATAGGAAACGTTTGTAATTTGTAGCAACTAGCTCTGATTTTTTCCCCAGACCATTATGCAGTCCACCCTGTGCAGGCAAATGAATCCCACCCACCCTGTCAGACATCGCTGTGTCGCTCTGCTCCCCACAGACGTTGCCATCAAGGGGAAACTCAGTGCACAGCAGATCCTGCCGCCTTCGAGGGTCTCCCCGGAAGAGAGATGGAACTGGTTCCAATGCGGGGCCTTGGGTGGACCCTTCCATTTCCCCAGGCCTCAGTTTACCCCTCCTGCAGCATGGCAGGAAGATGTTCAAGGACACTTTCAGCAACATCTCCTCTCCTTTTTCAATGTCCCCAAATCACTGCCACTTTCGGCTGCTGCAGGCCTACTTTGTGCTGGCCTGCTCCGTGTGACTAACTGAAAGTCTGCACCCAGGATCGCGCAGCTAAGGGTGTGGCCAAGGTCATCTGCCTCCAGGGGTCACTGGTGTGGGCACCGTACTGTCCTCTGTTGCCTCCAGGGAGAGTGAACCAGGAAGTAACCCGGGTGATGCTCAGGGAGAAGAGAGTCCCCTGGTCCTCGTGCTGCTGCTTCATGTCCAGGAGTTGGAGCAGTTCTTTTTGTAGCTTATGGGCCACTTTGGACCTCTGAGGAACTGACAATACGGAGTGCTATGGGGTGTCACTGGGGGCTGCAGACAAGCCCTGAAGCCCTCGGGTGCTCACTGGCAGGAAGTTCAGGTGCCCCTGGGGAAGAAGTGGCTCCAAGGAGGGAGTGGGTTGAGGTGTGCAAGCAGCCCAGAGCGAGGTCTCTCCTGGAGACTCAGGTGACTGGCAGGTGACAAAGACACCTCAGCAGCTGTGCCCCACTCAGGTATGGGGACCGAGAGACCCCGGGGGCCTGTTGAAGTCCCCTGTCTGTTAGCCTTTGAGGGCTCAGAGGCCGTGTCCTTGCTCTTTCTTGGGTTGTTCCAGATGCCACCACTTCCTACTCAGCTGTTGAAGTTGGCCACCTCCCATCGTCCCTGATCTCTTCTTTTACCTCCAGTTTCAAATTCAACCCATTGCCACTTCCTGTGACTCAGCCCCAAGTGTCTTGGAGTTCGTGAGTGCCCCGTTTCCCATCGCACCCCAGTCTTTCCAGTCTGTTCCTGACACAGCAGCCAGGGCAAGTTTATAAGAGGCAGCGCTGGCCCTGTCTCTGTCCTGCCCTGAAACCTGTTGGCGGGTCCCCAGGGCCCCATTAATAAGAGCCATACTTTACTCCATGACCTGCAGATCCTTCCATTTTCTGGCGCTCACACCCGGTTCTCCGGCCACCCTGGCCTGATTTCACTCCTGCAAATGTGTTGAGCTCTTTCTGGCTTTGGAGTCCAGCAGACCTAGATTTGAATCCCTAGTAACCTTGGACAAGTCCCACCGTGTTTACCTCTGAAATGGTGCGATTGAGAGGCTTACTTCAAGTGCACACAACATGACGTATGTGGAAATCTCTGTCTTTCAGCCGAGAGTCCCACGGAGAGAGGACAGAGGGACTAAAGTAGTTGACTGACACTCGACCTTGACCTTGACCCTTTAGGTTTGCTAGAGTGCATCAGAGTTACACATTTTGACTTCTTGAGTTGTTCAATCAAGTCTGAACTAATCTACTTAAGAACTGCAAACTCTATACCACCTTATTTTGAATTTTGTGTTAACCTCTCCACTGCCTCATTTTATCCTTTAATGACTTATTTATGGATTCCAAGACGATGTATGGCTAGTCTCACCTAGTAAGGGAGTTTGTGTTGGTAGAATCCTGCAGCAGGCACTCTGTGACATGCTTCCTTTGCTGGGATTCAGGATTCCCAGAGACCACACCTGCAGGTAACTTTATCCATTTTCTCTGCTGCGTTGTGTTCCACTGGAAGACTGTGGTCCCGTTTTCTCGTGTGCCCGCTCGGTGTAGGCGTCTGGGTTATTCCTGCTTTTGCTCTTGTGAACAGGGCTGCTGTGGCATGCTCATGTATGTCACTCCGGCAAACAAGAGTTTCTGCAGGACACACACCTGGAAGTGCAGTCGTGGGTCCCACCCAGGTGTGTGCACATCTACTTAGCTGGGTCACACCAGCTGTTTCCAAAGGGCTCCTCCTCGAGGAGTCTCCTTCCGGCGGTGGATGAAAGTGCATATTTCCACATCCAGTGCTGTCTCCTCACGGCTTTGGTTTGCAGGGGGGCTTGGAGCATGGCTCAGCCCCTTCGGTTCCTTCCAGGAGCCCACAGGACCTCTGTGGAACCCCGGCTTGGACTTTCAGCACAGTGCTCAGCTGTGCAGTCTCAACAAGACCAGGGATAAGGAGCACTCTTTTGGAGGAAAAATCCCTTAAAGTTCCCGTCTCCTGCACCTTCTGGGACAGTGTGAGTGCATCCCATGCCCCTGCCTGGAGCTTGTACCTCACAGGCCTCTGCAGATGCTCTTCCGGAATCTCCCCCCAATCCTCCACTCCTCCACTCCTCAGTGCATTGAGGGCAGCACCAGAACCTTCTCAACCACTGCTCATTGCTCCACCCCTGCCCAGCTCCACCTTCCCCACCTCTCCACCCCTGCCCAGCTCCACCTTCCCCACCTCTCCACCCCTGCCCAGCTCCACCTTCCCCACCTCTCCACCCTTGCCCAACTCTACCGTCCCTGCAAACAGGACCTCACAATGCTTTATCTGTGGGAGGGTCCACCTGCCCATGCCCTGCTCCTCCACCTGAGGGTGGGCTCCTTGGGAGGGAGCTGTCCTGCTTCCTGGGTGCTGACTGTGTCCAGAGCTGCACCTGTCACACAGCAGATGCCCAGGATGTAGTCACTA
>PVKS010030556.1:0-24285 GCA_004027875.1 Aplodontia rufa
CCCATCATACGACCCTGCTATTCCTCTCCTGGGTATTTTTCCAGGGGATTTAGAATCAGCACATTACAGTGACACAGTGAAATCGATGCTCATAGCACTCAATTTACAATAGTTAAATTATGGAAACAACCCAGATGCCCCTCACTGGATGAATGGATCCAAAAACTGTGGTACATATATACCATGGAGTTCTACTCAGCAATTAGAAACAATGATATTTCAGCCTTTGAAGGTAAATGGATGGCTATGGAAGAAATCACGCTGAGTGAAGTCAGCATAACCCAGAGAACCAAGGGTCGAATGTCTCCACTCATCTGTGGAGGCGGGAGCTAGATCACGGCCATTGAGATAGGAGGTCAATTCTCATTATTTAAATCTGGAAAAAGTTGTAATGACACACAACCTAAGGCATTTGTAGAGATGTTTTGGGAAGGGGTGGGAGGGACAAGGGTGAGTAATTGGGGGGCTCTTGGGGGTAAATCTAATATTCAGAATTTATATATATATATTATATTTTTTCATTAGAAGCATATTTGATTGCTCAACAAATAAATTTCTTCCTTTTTTTTTTTTTTTCAGGGCTGAGGACTGAACTCGGGGCCTTGCACGTGCTAGGCAACTACTCTGCCACTGAGCTAAATCCCTAACCCCCCAAATAAATTTATTAAAAAACAAATAAACAAAACAAACCTGCCCACTGTCCCTCTGACCCACCTGGGGGACAAAGCCCCCCATGACTGGCTTTGTCCCCAGATCATCTCCTGCGTCCCTCAGTTCCTCCGGAGTCCTTACCCATCTCGATCCCGCAGATGACTAGGGCTGCAATCACAGCCCCGGCTGAAGTCCCTGCGAAGCGATGGGCCGTGTCCAGCATCCTCGGGGCCAGGTCTCGAAGGGCATCCACAGCCCCAGCCTGGTAGTAGGAGAGGAATCCACTGCCCGAGAAGGAGATGGAATGAGGGGTGTCTGGGTCCCCCTTGAACACCTGCTCTTCCATCTCCTCAGCCTCTGGCCTCCGCCAGGGAGGACCGACCTCGCTGCCAAGCCTGCTTGCCTCAGCTGAGTCTGCTGCTCCCCGTGGGAACTCGCTGTCAGCTTCCCTGCCAGCCTGGAGCCTGGAATGCAGCTGTCTCTACCCAGTTGGCTGGAGCACCCACAGGTGGCTCAGACAGCCACTGCCTGGGCCTGTTCAGTTCTGCCAAGAGGCAGCCTCAAAGGTTGGAAAGTGGCCTCAGGCCCAGAACGAGGTGCAGAAGGTCCCCCAGATGGATGAGCAGGGTGACCCCCAGCTGGATTCATTGCTTGTCTGGATTCATCTCTGGCACAGGCTTCTCAGCTCTCTGCCTGTTCCTGGAATCCCTAGGAGTGTTCACAGCTCCTTGCACAGGGCCGTGCCCAGAGACGCCACTAAACCCTCGGAGGGAGGCTTCATGCGGCAGCTGCTAAACCTCTTCCAGGTCTCTGTGTGCCTCCCTCCCTGACATGCTGCTGCGCTGAAAGAGTCACAGCCACCCACTCCAGGAGGACAGTGTCCCCTCCCCCCAGAGGCTGGGCTGCCAGTGTGGGTCCTGCTTTCAACCGAGACACACCTCCCTTGTCCCCCGCCCTGCACCACGCCCTCCCTGGCTGTGTGGCAGGTTGGATGCTTCATAATTATTTTTATTTGTTCTTACATAAGCACCCTTTTGTTTATTCACTCGTTTATTCTCACGTTCAATTGCCACAGGCAGCATCATAGAGAAAGAAAAGTGTGGTTTCAAGGGTCCAACCCATTTCCACCTCTCAGGTCTCCTGGGCCCTTCTTGGACTCTTTGGCCTTTGGTCAGCATCCTCTCCCCAAGCCCCAAACCCCACCGTACTACCCTGAGTGTACAGGAAGAAAGCCACTTGAAATCTAGATCATTCTGAGTGTTGGGGACTTTGTGCTATACTCTCTTCTCCAGCTTCAATGTCAATATTTAACCCCAAGGATGAACAACAGCTCAGGAGGTCCCCTGTGGGTCACCTCCGTCAGGGCAGAGATGTTTGGCAAGGGAGGTGATGCATGGGAACCAGGGTTGGCTACAGGGGTGCCCGCCCTCAGTGGAGCCCCACAATCTCCCCACCAAGCACTAATGTGGAAAGACCACGGCTCTCCCCTTCCTCAGAGACCACACAGTGGCAAGAGGAGAAGGAGGCAGCACGTGCCTTCCCAGTTCCCAATCGAGGCCAGCCTCTCTGCCTTCCCTGGTCCTGGGGGCTCCCCCACCTCTGGTGTCATCACCATGGATCCACACGGGAATTCCACAGGAGCCCAGGACTCTTCTGTCTTTTGTGTCGATAGTTTCAGGCATATAGTTATCTCTCCCATTTGGGGGAGAGATTTTGATGAGATGTGTGTGCAACAAAGAAAATTGTGTGTGTGTGAAAAGTGCACGTGCGCGCACACCCCTGGGGTGGAGGCTGGGGGTGAGAAAGGGGGGGTTTTCTTAACAGCAGATCCTCCTCCCCGGGAAAGTCAGGTGAGCTCCAGGCTGGGTGACCGACCAGGCGTGGGAGCAAGCGCAGGCTCCGCCCTCTCAACGCAGAGACTTCGGGCTCCTCGGGAAGCAGCCGAGCGAAGGAGAAACAACCAGAGGCCCGCGCGAGGCAATCTGTAATTAAGAACTCCATTGTGCAAGGCGGAGATTGCTGCCAAAGAGTTAAGAGGGGAGGGAGAGCAGCGTGGGCTGGAGCCACCGGTGGAGCAGCGAGGAGCTGTGGGCTGGAGAAGGGGCTGGGAGGAGGGAGAGCGTTGGGACAGGATCAGCTTTGGAGCAGACAGAGGTTGGCTCCCAGCTCTGCTCTTCTCAGCAGTGGGGCCTGATTCTCCAAGCCCCGGTTTTCCTTGTCTGCATAATTCCTATGCTTCATGGTAGTAAAGCTGAAAGATAATGGCTGTAAAGACCTGGCAGGTGCTATGTCTGTCATTATCAGAGAGTAATAAAGTCCAGTGCTTCTGGAGCAGATGGACCCTGGAGATAAGGTGGAATAACAAGGCGAGGGTGGAAGAGGAAAGCTCCATCTATGCGTGACATGCAGGGGGAGCCTGGAGCAGTTGGGGCGGGGATGAGGCCAGGGCTGGAGGAGGAGGGAGGACCGAGGCAGCTGGGCTAGCGTGGCAGCTGAAGGAAGTGAAGCCATCGCAGTGGAAGGTTCCCAGCACACGGAGAGTGGTTGGATGGGCAGAGTGAGTCACAGCTATGGCTGGATTTTGGCCCACAGGTAGGGAGGGGTGTGGCCACCTTTGTCACCTTGGGGAAACTGGGCAGAGGATGATTTTACTTTTAAGATGTATCCAAAGTGGGGGCTGGAGCGGTGGCTCAGCGGCTAGGGCACCTGCCTGGCATGCGTGAGTATGCGGGTTTAAACCCCACCACCATGAATACAATGAAGTGTTGGAGCAACGAAAGTCACATGAAAAACTAAATAAAATTGACTCTCTCTCTCTCTCTCACTGTCCCTCTCTCTTTAAAAAAAAAAAAGACTTTAAAAAAGTTTCCAAAGTGACAAGCACACACGGCAAGGATGGCCCCACTATGACTACAGGACAGTTCCCTTAAGGTAGGGAAGGGTGAGCAGATGGAGGGGACGCAGGGGTCCTGTGAAAGGGAAGATGGCCGTGGACAAGTATCTCCCAGTGAATTAGGAAGGAAGGCCACCCGCTCTACCTGGCGCCTGTGTTCAACGAGTACACAGCCTTCAGTCCCAAGCAGATGCCAGCCTGCAGCAGGGAGGCACAGCCCCTGTGCAAGCAGCAAGCTACAAATCCACGGAAGCGCACGGGAGAAGGACCCAGGGACCCTCAGCACAGTCTCCACGTTCACAAGGACTGGTGAGCGACAGCCCTCGGGCTAAGCAATGGAGAATATCGGTCCCTCATTCCCGAGTCATGCTTAAGGCCCTCAGAACTGCTGGGGAATGACATCGAGGAGGAGTCACTGTCCAACACTTCAGCATGTGGTCTGTAGAGTCGGCTCCTGATCTTCTCAGGCGATTTTTTTGTTGTTGTTGGTTGTTTTTTTATTTTGTTTTTTTTTTTTTAAGAGAGGGACAGTGAGAGAGAAAAAGAGCGAAACAATTTTTTTCTTTTTTCTTTTTTTTTTTTAGTTTTTCATGTGGCTTTCATTGCACCAAAACTTTGCTGTGTACGTGGTGCTGGGGTTTGAACTTGGGTCCTCATGCATGCGAGGCAAGTGCAATAACCACTGAGCAACCGCTCTAGCCCCTCTCAGGTGTTTTTAAAACCAAGTTAATGCTTCTGATATACTCATCCGTCCCTGAGGAAATCACATTCAAGGAATGAGCTTGCTTATTGCACGTAATTCCAACAAACAACCCCAAATCAGTGCACAGGGGAACCTGCAATGGCCAGAAGTATGAGACATATACACGAGGTCTGTGAAGCCACCCAGGAAGGAGGCTGTATGTAGATTCCAGGTTGGCTTTTCAAAGTGGCATACCACCTCTGCTTATATCTTGAAAACAGAAATTTAGAGAGAATCTGGTTGTCACTTGATATGGTAGAGTATGAACGTCACAGCATCACCTATCACTACTCTTTAAAAAAAAGAAAGAAAGAAAGAGGGGACAGAGAGAGAGAGAAAGAGGGAAGCAATCTTTATTTAGTTTTTCACGTGACTTTCGTTCCTCAGACACTTCATAGTGTATGTGGTGCTGGGGTTTGAACTCTCGTCTTTGCGCTTGCCAGGCAAGCACTGTAACCGCTGAGCCACCACTCCAGCCCCACCTATCACTACTCTTAACAAAAATATTTAATTTGAGTGGGGTGCAGTAGTGTATGCCTGTAACACCAGTGGCTCGGGAGGCTGAGGCAGGAGGATCGCAAATTCAAAGTCTCAGCAACTTGGGCTGTAACTAACTTAGCAAGACACTGTCTCAAAATAAAAAATAAAAAGGGCTGGGGATGTGGCTAAGTGGTTAAGTGCTCTTGGGTTCAATCCCCACTACTAAAAAAAAAAAAAAAAAAAATAGAGAGAGAGAAGTTAACCAGAATCTGAGACCTAACTTCTGGTTCCCAGTAGATGCCAAGTAAGAAGGGACAAGTTAAATGCTGCCAGGTGTACACTATCAGACAAGTGAAGACTGTGGAGAGGGCAGCCTACCTGTTCCTAGTCTGCCTCCCTGGTGAGCAACTGAGAAGAAGACTGAGACCTGATTTTCATGCTTCGTTGCACCTACGGGTGCTCATGAGGCCCACTTTTGTACAATGAGAAGTAGGGAGAAACACTCTGAGTGGTGCCTTAGAAAGATTTTCCTTTTTTTTCCCTTCTTTTCCCTATCCTTTCCAAAAAATAAAGTGAGGTTGTGACAATTTTTGAACTGTCCTCTAAAACTATAGCTTGAGGTGTGCAACTTAATTTTTGACCGCTCGATCAATAAACATGTAGGTGTATCCTCTGCGATGTGCAAGTGTTTGAACCTTTTCTAAAAGTCAGGGATTTAAAAACGGAGGACCTAAGAAGAGAGAGACAAAGCTTGGCCCAGTTGAGATGAGGACAGAACTTGCTGATTTTCCATCAGGTTGCCCTTCTCGTGACCTTGAAATCATTTAGGAAGTCTAACAGTATCTTCTTCTGCTAATGAAATAGTTCAGACAGACAGTGCAGTACCAAAAATAGTCCAACAAACATCCACATACCACCAGACAGATCAAACAATCCTAACATTTCACTATGTCCTCACCAAATATTTCTTTGGTTTTAAAGAAACGAAATATCACAGATGGAGATGAAACCTCCTTTGAACTTCTTGCTGATCTTAATCTCCCCTTTCCCTCCCATGGGAATACGGGTTCCAGCTTAGTGAAACAGTCTCTCTCCTGTTTTCACACCTTTTTTTTAAGTACTACTTGGGTGCTTTACCACTGAGCTACATCTCCAGCCCCTTTGGTTTTTTTTTATTTTGAGAAAGGGTCTTGCAGAATTGCTGAACCTGGCCTCAAATTTGCAATCATCCTGCCTCAGTCTCCTGAGTCATTGAAATTATAGATATGCGCCACAGCACCTGGCTCACTTTTTTTTTAAGAGAGAAGGACAGTGAGAGAGAGAGAGAGAGAATCCATTTTTATTGAGTTTTTTTTTTTTCACATGGCTTTCGTTGCTCTGACAGTTGTGTATGTGGGTGCTGGGGTTCGAACTTGTGTACTTGTGCATGCCGGGCAAGCACTGTAACCACCTAGCCACCGATCCAGCCTCATGTTTTTATATTTTTATTACATAAATGTTTTACAGCAGCTTGGAAGGCTGAGGTAGGAGGGTCACAAGTTCAAAGCCAGCATCAGCAACTTAGTGAGACCCTAAGCAATTTAGACCCGTCTCAAAAGAAAAAAATAAAAAGGGTTGGGGATGTGGCTCAGTGATTAAGCGACCCTGGATTTGATCCCAGAAAACAACTGTTTTATAAACAACGTGTAGGAGTCTATAAATATTTTTACATTTCACATAAACCTACAACATTGCATTTACTTTGCCATTTCTGTTTTACTCAGCCTTAGGATACATGGCTCGGACTTTTCTACAGTCCTGCTTTTTGAGACCCTGGGATAACATATGTACCATTCTCCTGCTGATGGCAAGGTGGGTTGTGTCCAATGTTTTGCTATAACCAACAATGCCATAGTGAACACCCTTTGCACTGTGTGGAGATTTCTCTGGTTCCAGTGTGGGGGTATCAGCCGCACCCATGGGATTTCAGTTTATGGAGGTGCCTGGGTTACCCCCAAAGAGGCTCAAGCCATTGATCCCTGATAAAGCATTCTGCTTCTTATATTTCCACTGTGCACAGGACCACTTGGGGAAGGTTTGCTCAGGAGGCAGGAGGGGTGAGGGAGAGCGCAGCCCAGAAAAATTTGCTGGAAAAGTCAAGGCAGGGCAGCTTAGGATTGGTGAGTCATAACACCGTGGGCAGGCTCAGGCCACAGGGGTGGACTCCAGGAGCTGGTCCCAGGCCCTGGGCTATGGGGGCAAGGTGTAGGTTCCAGCTGGAGGAAGTAGCTGTTAGCGTGGGCTCTGATTGGTGAATTCACAGGGGAGACCGGTGCTCCTGTGAGCCCTTTGCTAGTTCTAAGAATGCGCAAGTCCTGAGAAGGACAGTCTCTCCCCAGTCAGGGAAGCCACAAAT
Organism: Aplodontia rufa; assembly: GCA_004027875.1. Lineage (NCBI taxonomy): Eukaryota > Metazoa > Chordata > Mammalia > Rodentia > Aplodontiidae > Aplodontia > Aplodontia rufa. Next base: position 7,162 of record PVKS010030556.1, read on the forward strand.
GCCAGAGCATCAGTAACACACGGAATGCCAGGTGTGGTGGAGCACAACTGTAATCCCAGCCAACTGGGAGGCTGAGGCAGGGGGATGGCAAGTTCAAAGCCAGCCTCGGCAACTTAGTGAGACCCTGCCTCAAAATAAAATATAAAAAGGGCTGGGGATGTGGCTCAGTGGTTAAGCATCCCTGGGTTCAATCCCTGGTACCAAAAAGTAAACGAACAAACAAGCAAACCACACGGAATAAGAAGATCTCGCTATGTGGGCCCCTCTGTTGGGCCAGGTGCTGCTGGGCTGCTGCTCACAGTGGTTACACCGTTTACGGTCCTGCTGAGTGTCTGAGATTCAACTGCTCCACTTCTCTCCATATTACTCGATTAAAGGCAACTTCAGAATCTGAAGGATGTGAAATGCGATCTCATGGTTGTTTAATGTATATTTTCCTGATTATCTGTGAGGCTGGGCATCATTCCACGTGGTGGTGGTCATTCTGTTAGTGGACTTTGCTCTTTGAGCTTGTTCACCTCTTCCCATTCTGAGTGGGAAGAGAATTGGTCTTTGTTAATTGGTCCTTGTAACCTTGGAAGTAACATTAGCTCCGTTCAATACACGGCAAATATCCTCTCCCACATTGTGGCCTGTCTGCTAACTTTGCAATGTTGTCTTCTATGGTACAAAAGTTTTAATTTTAATTTTTGCAGCACCGGGGACTGGAACCAAGCCCTTGCACAGGCTAGGCAAGCACTGGACCACAGAGCTATCCCCCCTAATCCCTAGAAGTTTTAAATTTTAATGTAATAAAATGTATCTGCCTTTTCCTTCATGGTGGATGGGAGGCATTAAGATGCTCTCCCACATAAAATAAAATCCGAGTTATTTTAAGTGATTTCACCATCGAAGCCTAAGCTATTTGCTCAGTCTCCATCCGGAAGCAGCAGTTTGGAGGGCAACATGGCACCCTCTATTTAAAAATCAATATTTGCAGGAATTTATACTGCTGCAACACTCACAGAAGTCCCCAGATGTCTACACAGGATTGTTAACATGCATAATAGTGTCGTTTGTAATAGCGAAGACCTAGAAGTAACCTGAACAGCAGCGGAAAGCTAGTTAAGTGCATTATGGAAAAGCTGCATAATGCAATTCTCTGCAGCTATGGAAAAGAATGAGGCGGATTTGAATGTGCTCATGGGGAAAGTTCTCCAAGATGTATTTATTGGGGGGAAAAATAAGAAAGAAAGGAACCAAATAAGTAAGTATAATATGCTACCATTTATGTCTAAAAGGGAAACATTTTTTCTTTATGTATATGCATGGAAATTTTCAGAAATAAAACTGCTGAGGACGATGACTTCTGGGGAGAGGACCGGGCCCCAGGGTGGGAGGGAAACGCATACGTCAGTGCCAAAATTCAACGCTCTTTTTGAGTTGCTTCCATCGCGGTAAACAAAGAAGAATCGCTGTGGAAGATCACATTCGCTGTACGTCGCTATGGGCTGTGGCATTTGGAACAGTCTGAGGTGAAGGGGGCCTTTTGTTCCCACAGTGAAGAAGAAATTGAATTATCAGCACCAGGCCGGGAGCGCGCCTGGCTCTGAGGTGGTTTCTTCACAGTGTGGTGCTCCCGGGTCTGCAGGCGACAAGAGCAGCGCTGGCAGGGACCCCACTGATGAGATTTCAGCTTGCTGATGTCCGAGGGTCGGTGGAAGGGTGGGAGGGGGGGCAGCTGTGTGTGGGCCGGGGTGGGAGAAGCAGGGGAAGGGGTGGTCAGTGGGACAGAGGTGGGGATTGACGGTGACCATCTGCCTGTGACCCCAGGCCTGCGCTGCCCTGGGATCTGAGTCTCTTTGCAGTGAAGCTCTGCACCCTACTCCCTGTGCGGGAGGAGAGCCCAACCTCTGAGGCTCGGGTGGGCTCTTCTCCCCAGAGGAAGAAAAGCAGGGCTCAACCCTGGAAAACCTCAACCTGCAAGCCATCAGCGGAGGTCACCCTGCCGACGTGGAAGAAGGAAGAGGGACGGAGCAGCATCCACGGAGCAAAACCAAGACGCACCTCCAGGGCTGAGTCCTGTGGCCTTTCCAGGGCAGCACAGTGTCCCCAATTAGGAAGCCAGGTTGTCTGGGTTCAAGCCACAGCCTGCACGACTTGCTGAACTGACTCTATGCCCTAGTGTTTGCACCTAAAGAACGGGAGAATAATAATACCTTTGTAAAGGCACCCACCTCACAGGGGGTTGTCCTGGTACACATTACGAGCTTAGGAAGTGTGACCGCTGATATTACTTATTGATTTGTAAATTCAGCTGGAGACTTGCACAGTGGCGTGATCACCACCTGGAGACGAGATCTGTGTCTGAGGAAGGTGCACATTAACCAAGCTCACAAAGCTGAAAAGCTGCGACCTTGACCGGTTAATTTATACTGGCTGGCGAGTCCAGCTAAACCATCCACTGCCGCCTCCACAAAGGCCCCTTGGGGACGGGAACACGGGCTGTGTTACACCCGTGGCCATTCCGCTACTCCTCCCTAAGACCCTCTGGGGAGGACGCATTGGTACGTAGCAGGATCCCAATCCACAAATATTTGCTGAATGAGTAAATGGTTAACAGGGGTGTTCCCTGCAATAGCGAGACCCTGGAAACAGCGTGAATGTGGAGCAGCAGAAGGCTTGTTATTAAATTGTGGCCCAGTCATCTCGCAGAACCCACCCGGCATTGAAAAGGACAATTAAAATGGTCATATAGGAAGATGGAGAAATGCTTGTGATGTAATTTTAGAGAAACAAATGAAATCAAAATGCTCAGTCTGTGAGATAGGTCCATGTTCATGATGTTTTGGCTTAAAAAGCAAGATTCTGAAGAGGGTGTGTGATATGTCACCTCTTGTGTAAAGGGGGAGGAGCAAAGACTGTGAGAATCCACTTGCACCTATAAAAGCACTCGCCACCTCAGACAGATGCACAAGAGAGCGGAAGCATCGATGGCCTCCAGGGAGGGGACAGGGGTGACGGTAGGAAGACACTTCACTGACAATACTTCTGTCTTCTGAATGTTGAACCAAGTGGATGTGTTTCTGATTTAAAAATTAAATAACTTGGGGCTGGAGTGGTGGCTCAGCGGTTACACGGGTTCAAACACCATCACCACGTATACAATGAAGTGCTGGAGCAACAAAAGTCACATAAAAAACTAAATAAAATTGATTCTCTCTCTCTCTCTCTCCTTCTTTCTCTTAAAAAATAACTTAAAATGCTTTCTTGTTTTAAAACAAACATTTCTTTCTACCATATTCCTCAATTCTAAGAGACATATCCTGACCTTACCCTCAACATTAAAGATTTATTGCAATCAATAAATTAAGAGGAACAGTGAGAGGGTGTCCAGCTTCCAGGAACCCCTCCGCCTCTCCGAGTCTCTGCTCTTCTTCCTAAATAAATACTACTCCTTTTACTCCTCCTTCCGTGGTTGTCCGTGGATTTTATTCTTCAGATTCGCGAGACAAGGACCCAGAAGTTCGGCGCTGAATTCCCGGGGTGTGTTTCCACACCAAGCGCTGCAACGCGCCATGGAAATCTCAGCTCTTAGCTGGGTAGCTGCTAACACTTTTGGGCTGCAGAGACCTGAGGGACCTGCAATCAGCCCAAATTCCCAGTTTTATCTGGGAATTGCTGCCAACACTAGAAGTGGGCTCTTTTGGCTGCTGGAATCTGTAGCAGCCCAGACTCCATTCACTAGCAGGAGCAGAGAATCCAGCCTCATCTCAAAAACCCCGCATCACCGGGATGAATTTCCACCACACCAAGAGCTGCAACACCCAGCTTTTAGCTGGAGAATTGCTAACACTTTCGGCTGCAGACACTTGCAGCCAGCCCAAATTCCCAGTTTTAACTGGGAATGGCTGCAAACACTAGAAGCGGGCTGTTTTGGCTGCTGGAATCTGTAGCGGCCCAGACTCCATTCACCAGCGGGAGCAGAGAATCTGGCCTCATCTCAAAAACCCCGCATCATAAGGATGTGAATTCAAACCCCAGCACCATGTACACAACAAAGTGTTAGACCACCGAAAGCCACATGAAAAACCTAAATAAAATTGATTCTCTCTTTCTGGCTTCCTCTATCTCTCTCACTCCTTCTTTCTTTAAAAAAGAAAAAAAAAGAGGGAGAGAGAGAGAGAGAAAGAGAGAGAATCAATTTTTTTATTTTAGTTTTTCACGTGGCTTTCGTTGCTCCAACACTTTGTTGTGTACATGGTGCTGGGGTTTGAACCTGTGTCCTCGCGCATGCCAAGTAAGTGCCCCAACCGCTGAGCCACCGCTCCAGTCCCTCAATAGTTATTCTTAACAGGTTGTTGTGGTGTTTTTGTCCCCTGGAAAAAGCTTTTACTAAATTGAGGCTGAGTCTTAAAATAGGTGGCATTTTAGAATCGAGGAAACATAGTACATAAAAAAGTGGGAATGTGACACCATCGTGTGGCAATTGGGGGTCTTTCTTTTCCAAATGATCTTCACTAGCATTTTTACATCTTTTTTTTTTCTTCAGTTTTTCCCTGAAATATAACTTAAACTGCTCTCAGGGTACAACCGGCAGCTTGAGAGGAGGGTTCCCTAGGGTCATGATGCGTGATTGGCAAAGCAATAACCACACAAAATTCCCCGTTTCCTCAGTTTAGTTTAGCTTGAATCACTGACAGCAGAGCCTTGTCCTTGGGTTTTTCAAGAGACACCCTCTTCCAGGGATCCCTCATCCAAAACTAACGAAATGCTCACTTAGCCACCGAGGTGTCTATTGCAGCCATCGGCTCAGGCCTGAGTTTTGGTGGAACTGTTGTTTCAGTGCACAGAACATGGAGTCAGAAACACTGGGAAGACCCAGGGGCTCCTGGCCAGACTGTCACGGGGGAAGCCCACTGAGTCTTGTGACTAAAAGGTGGCCTTGGAGCAGTGTTGCTTCCAGAAGTTCCAAGGGTCCTGGCATAAGCTCTGTGGATAAAGGACTCATCAATCAAATGAACACAGTCCAGAAGTACTGCAGATGGAGTTGGGGAATGGTGAGTCTATAATCGAAGGACCCAGTGACTCAGGAGGCGGAGGCAGGAGTAGTGCTAGTACTAGGCCATCCTGGGCAATTTACCAAGGCCCCGTCTTAAAATTAAAAAAAATAAAAAGTAAAAGGTCTGGAGATGTAGCTCAGTGGTAGAGTGGTTCCTAGCATCATGGATGAGACCCTGGGTTTGATCCTTGTAACACACACACACACACACGCACACACACACACACACAAAGAGAGGAGAGAAAAGACAAAACTGCAATTGTGACTGGGATAAGCCCTTGCAGAGTCACAGTGCCGTCCTCCACGCTAAGGGAACTAAAAGTCCTACGTGGCATTGGTTTCTGGCTTGTCATTTCTCCTGCCTGGTTAAGCAAGTCCTAATTCTGTTTACGTTCTTTGGGGCAGCTATGTCCTTTAGGGAAGGCAGGCCCTGGAACAACGGGGATTAAAAGAGAGCAGATGAACACAAATCTGGCCAAGAAGTCACAGAAGGAACCTGTCTTTGAAAACAGACTCACAAAACTTCTGCAAAACCTCGGACGCAACAAACTTACAAAAGGCAGCTGTAGAAATGCTGGAGAAGGATCAAGACAGCTCTGGAGGAAGGGAAGAGCACTGGGCCGTTTTTTTTTTGTTTTTTTTTTTCATTTCCCTTACCCTTTTTCCTAAGGGAAGCTCCCAGGAAAGGTCACATCGAGTGGACAGAAGCCTACAGTGGTACTGGCGTGAAAAACCAGAGGACAGAATTCTGGTGACCACAAGGCTGGAAAGTAAGGCAGGAAACCCTGAAAAGAAGAAGCCACAGACAGGTGGCTCCAGATTCTGTGTCTAGATGCTGTAAATCTCTGAACTCCACATGTGTGGTATAGACTGTAAGCAGCACAGCAAAGTCTAGAAGATCTAAATTAAGATTTCAGTTTTGGGCTGGAGTGGTGGCTCAGCAGTTTCGGCGCTTGCCTGGCAAGCACAATGACCCAGGTTCAAACCCCAGCACCATGTACACAATTAAGTGTTGGCACAACAAAGGCCATGTGAAAAACTAAATAAAGTTGTTCCTCTCTTTCTCTGTATCACTCACTGTCCCTCTCTCTTAAAAAAAAAAAAAAAAAGACTTCAGTTTCCATCCAACAGAGAGGATATAGCATTTCCAGCTTGAGTTCAGCCAAGTAACTATCTGATAAAATAAACACAAAAAGCACTATTCATCAGAAGAACGAGAGGACTCCAGAGACCCAGCACCATACGTCCACAATGTTCAGGGTACAGTCCAAAGGTACTTAACAGTAAAAGAAATGAGATAATGGGACCCATGGAAAAGAGACACAGAAATCAATGGAAACCAAGCTCAAGATGGTCCAGATGTAAGAATTAAAGGCAAAGATTTTAAAGCAGCCATTATAACCAAGTTCAAGAACATAAATCAGAGTATGCTCATAATGAATGAAAAGGTAGGAAATCTGAGGAGAGAATCAGCAAGTATAAAAAAAGATTGCAATGGAAATTCTAGAACTAAAGACTACAGCAAAGGAAAGACAGAGTCCAACAAGAAGAACTAACCAATATTTTGCCTTCAGCCACCATCAGGATGTGGTCCTCCTGGTCATGAGGACAGATAGCATAAAGAGGACCACAGACTATGCCATACATACCAGAGGAAGAAAATGAAAAGGATCTGGGTCCTTCATGATGTCTTCAAGTCCGTAGATTAACCAACCTAGGAACTTCTTTGCTATCAGAATACTTGAACTGGGAAAAAAAATAAATTGTTCTTATTTAAGCAATTTTCATTTGAGTACTACGTTACTCATATAGGAAAGAAAGCATCGTAATAACCCCAAATTCACTAAATGTATGTGATCACATCTTAAAGTAACATCTGTTGACATAACCGAGAACACTCAGTTCTTGTGTGGACCTTACTTTCCACCTTCGAAATCTGCACCGTTCAAATATATCACCTGTAGAGTCTATTTTGACCATAAAACAAATGGGGTACACAAATGACTCTCTAAATTGGTACCTTGATGTCTGCAGGGAATCTACTATTAGAAAATTCAGATTTAGCTGGGTGCAGTGGCACACACTTGTAATCTCAGTGACTTGGAGGCTGAGGCAGGAGGATAGCAAGTTCAAAGCCAGCCTCAGCAACTTAGCGAGGCCCTAAGCAACCCTCTCAAAATTAAAAAGGGCTGAGGATGTGGCTCAATGGTGAAGTGCCTCAGGGTTGCATCTCTCCTTACCTCCCTCCCCACCACAAAAAATAAAAAAATAAAAAAAATTCAGGTTTGCAAATTGCTGTAAATCTCTGCTACTCCAAGTGTGGTGTGTGTAGGTAGCATCAGCTTCTCAGCCTGCCCCAGCCTGCTGAATCTGGGGCCTGCATTTCAACAAGGTCCCCAGGTCATTCACATGCACCTTGGAGCTTGAGAAGACTCCTGTAACGTACAAAGTGCAATACAGGTGTTTGCGGTATTACTAAGGAAAAAAAAACAGTCATGATTTCTTAACTTGCTCTCAGGGACCTTCACAGAATCATCTCATTTGGTTTTCACAGCAATACTAATAGATTTTAAAATATAGATTAAAAATCTATGTATAAAGAGGAAACGAGATTCAGGAAAAATAAAATGACACTTATACAAGTCATGATTGGACCCGTCATTGGGAAAGGAGCTGCCCTGCCTTGTTCTGGCTCTCTGTTGTGGTTTTTAGTGATGCGGACATTTAGTGTCCAACGTGGGAGTTAAGTTCCTGCCACCCTGCTGATCATCCTTCTGCCTCCTCTGTTAGGATTGTGCCCTTCTGTCACTGAGGAGCACATGAGTGGCCCTCCTGTCTGCTCACCAAAGGCCTCAGCCCCGTGACAGACCAAGTCCAAGGCCGTGGTACATAAGCCTAAGGATCTAGTGAGTGGCCGTATTTTCAATGTTTGCATTCGAGGTGTTCTTGACCTTGAATGCCTTTCCATTCAATAGATGAAAATTGTTGAAACAAAGTTAAAAATGAACATTTCAAGGCGGAGATTATCTGTAAAGGATCAACTATTAAATTTAGTCTCAGATAAGTCAAGAAGGGCCTGCCTGGATTACTACAATCTTTTTCATCGATCAAAACCAGAAAGCACAGCTCCTGCCTATTGCATGGGCCTTCCTTGACTCCGCCCTCCTTCCTCCCCCTCCTCCTATAGTGCTCTGAGGTCCTTGGACTGAGCTGATTTTTCTTTAAGCACCTGTCTCCACTGGCCGCCCACATGCACATCAGTGACTGGGGTTTTAGGTGTCTTTTGTTGTGCTCTGCAAATGCCCAGCCCCTGTTCCAAATCGCTCGCCGGGTCCTGTTGGTTCTGCTTCCAACCATCCTCAGCTCTCCCTAACTCTCTGTCCCTTCAGGGCCACTGCAGACTGCAGCTCTCAGTGCTACAATGTAGCAGGTGCTTGTGGCCTGAAGTAAGAGGACACTCAAGGTGGGGCGGCTTTTGCTGTGCGGAAAGCCTCTTCTTGCCATCTAGGAAGCATTCTGCCTAGAGAGCTCTCCAGCAGGCTTTGCCTCCGGGTTGGCTCCGACGGGGTGGCAGGTCCAAGCCTTAGCTGCATGGGAGGCTGGGAAACCAGGCTCTGCCAGAGGAGGGAGCGAGGTACAGGCGCAGCTTCTCCTAGGGTAGGGATCCAACTGTGGCTGCCCCGCACTTCCCTGCCTGGGGTCCCCTCGTCCCTCTCATGCATTCCTGAGGTGCCGCTGTTCACTCGCTTAGTTAATCTCACTCATCACATTGGGTTCCACGAGGTTTTGCTGCCGGAGCAGCGAACCTTCAGCTGCCAAAGGCTGAGAGTGGCAGAGATGCATTTTTTTGGACCATGGTATCAGCAGGACTTTCCACAGCAGCAGCGGGAAAGAGAGAATGCAGAGATCTGGGGTGGCTCTTCATGACACGGATCAATTCTGCTCACATTTTACTAGCGAAAGCAAGTCACACAGCCATACCTAAGTTAAAAAAAAAAAAAAGGGCTGGAGTGGTGGCTCAGCGGTTGGAGCCCTTGCCTGGCATGTGCGAGGACCTGGTTTTGAATCTCAGCATCTTACACACAACTAAGTGTGGGAGAAACGAAGGCCAGATGAAACAATAAATAAAACGGGTTCTTTCAGACACTCAAAGCTTTTGTGCAGGGGGCTGGAGCAGTGGCTCAGAGGTCCTGGCGCCTGCCTGGCAAGCGCAAGTGGTTCAAACCCCAGCACCACGTACACAATGAAGTCTCAGAGCAACGAAAACCACAAAAAAGCTAAATAAAAATTAATTCTCTCTCTCTCACTGTGCCCTCTTTCTTTCTTTTTAAAGACAGAGGGAGAGCGAGAAAGACAGAATTAAATTTATTTAATTTTCCATGTGGCTTTCATTGCTCTGAGACTTCATTGAGTATGTGGTGCTGGGGTTTGAACTTGTGTACTCCCGCATCCCAGGCAAGCACCGTAGCCGCTGAGCCATCGCTCCAGCCCCTGTCCTCCCTTTCTTAAAAAAAAAAAGCTTTTGTGCAGGGTGAGGAGCAGGCGTTTATTGAGCAGCTACTGTAAGCCAGGCTGGGAGCTGGAGACGGGTGGGGATGCAAAACAAAGAAGCCACGCTGAACCTTTCCAGGCCAGAAGACAAGTCTCCTGCTGTTCCGTGCCCTCATGCTAGCAGATAAAGACTTCCAATGCACCACCTCCTGCGTTTTCATTGCATTGAAACAATCGACTATGTCCTTACATAGACTACGAAACCTTAAAGAGGTCTTAATCTCTTCTTGCAAACCTAATGCATGGAATAGTGTCTCACACTTGTAGAAATTTAATAAATGTTTGTTGAATGGTTCACAGGATAGGAAGGATTCAAGGAATTACAAGGAACAAGAAACGGACCCTGGTTTTAAAAAATGTGATTTGTCGGGGCTGGAGCAGTGGCTCAGAGATTATGGCACTTGCCCAGCATGCTCAAGTACACAGGTTCAAACCCCAGCACCACATATACAATGAAGTCTTGGAGCAACAAAAGCCACATGAAAAACTGAATAAAAATTATTTCTCTCTCTCTCACTGTCCCTCTCTCTCTTTCTTGTTATTTTAAAGAGAGGATAGTAAGAGAAAGAGAGACCGAGAGAATCAATTTTTAACTGAGTTTTTCACATGTCTTTTGTTGCTCTGACACTTATTTGTGTACATGGGTGCTGGACTTTGGATCTGTGTACTTGCACATGCTGGGCAAGGGCCATAACCACCGAGCCACCTCTCCAGCCACACACACCCTTTTTTTTTTTTTTTAAATATGATTTGTAGTTCCACATAGCTAGCTGTCTATCAGTCAGCACTGCTGGGTGTCTTTGTTCAGCTATGTCATCCAGCACCCAGGCTCTTTCCAGCCTTGTGGTATCCTCAGCTTTCCTCCTTGTGACTGTGCCTCATGGTCACAAAACTGCTGCCACAGCTCCAAATAACATATTTACATTTAAGGTAGGAAGAAACAGAAGGGACTGTAGCAGCTTTCCTCTTGTGGGTGTCCATTTTAGCAGGAAACAAAAGCCTTCCCAGAAGCCCCCAGTGGCTTACAGGTTATAGCCAAAACATGGTTCACTTGGCAGAGAAAGGCTGGGAGAGAAAACATCTGGGTTTCAATCTCTGTGTCAGGCAATGGCAAAGAAGGAACTGGAAAGGGTCCGGGAGGCAACTGATGTGTCCATCCCTAATGAGGAATACGTGCTCGATAACTGTCAGTGGAGGGTCTGGTTTTTGTGATATTAACACAGAAGAGCTCTCATCGTTGCGATGACTAACCAGTCTTGAGCACATCTTGAGTTTTGGGCCCCAGGCCAAGCAAGTTACACGAATTTTCCCATTCTATTTTTGCAACTCTATGACAAAGTTATTATCGATCTCTGATTTACATATGACGAAATTAAATCCCAGAGTAGTTAAGCAACCTGTCTAACTTGTTCATTTACTAGCTCGTAAAGGATGAAATAGGTCTCAGTCTGGAACCTGTGTTCCTATCCTAGACCTTCAGGTCTGGAGAGGAACCCAGAGCTCATCACACCTGAGACTTTTATTTCCATGGTGCTCAAACAGAGGCCCAGAGAATGAAGGTGACCTGCTTAAGATCACACAGCAAGCCCAAGTCAGAGCCAGACCCAGAACCCCAGAGTCCACACACCCAGGTTCCTTGTCACCCTGAGCTGCCTCTCTTGGACACCTCACATTAACCTACCAATCTTTGGCGGGGGGAAGGGCTAAACGTAGCATACTGTAGCCAATCTGGTTTTAAAAATTTGTATTTGACTTAAGGCTTGGCAACTTAGTTGTTTTCTTTTTCGGAGTCAAATATTGGTGAGAAGTTGGTTCAAACTCTTTTGCCCATCTCAGTGGGAACTCTGGTCGGTACGGTGCTTTTCTGTTCTCAAGGAACGAGAGGAAGCCTGTAATGGCCAGAGCCTCAGCTGGAACACACAGGCTCGTGACCTAGAAATGCTGTTTAACCACATCTTGTTTGACACAAGCCTTGGGGAGTCTCCCGAGCAAGTAGAAATCGTGTGGCTTCAAGTCTGACTCTGCCACCTGCTAGAAGCGAGACTGCATGTCCCGCGCCTGTTGTGCAAACTGAGCCAGCTAATGCACGGAAGTACCTGGCACAAAATGGGACTCAATCAGCAGTCATCCTCCTTCCTCTGCTGCCTCTCTGTAGGGCTTCGCTAGGACAGATACACAGCCAGCACCCAATTCCTCCAGCAAGGCTTATTTTTACTTATTTATTTGTAACAAGGGATTGGACCCAGGAGTGCTTAACCACTGAGCCACATGCCCAGCCCTTTTTATTCTTTATTTTGAGACAAGGTCTTGCTAAGTTGCTCCAGGCCTCGCTAGGTTGCTGAGGCTAGCCTTGAACTTGCTATCCTCCTGCCTCAGCTTCCCAAGTCGCTGGGACTACAGGCATGAGCCACCATGCCTGGCTTCTCTACCTGTTTGAGGGGTGAGGATAGCTGGGCAAATGGTGCAGGTGGCTGCAGGCCGAGGCAGCGTACCTGTGCGTCGCAGACATGACCGCAGTGGGGGAGACCTGGGCTGGAGACTGGACTCTACCACTAGCAGTCCCGCCTGGGCCGCAGTTTCCTGTTTGCAAAATGTAGGGTTTGGGAGGGGTGATGGGTTGGGTTACCCCTGGCTTGGGGAGTAAGAGGTGATCTTGGTCGTCCAATCATCTGCTCAGAAACCTTAAGTAACGGAGTCTGGCAGAAAGCACCCACTTAGCAAAGATCCAGAATCCCATCATGTGGGTTCAAGAATGAAGAAGAATGCTCCCAGGACAGCCTCCCAAGCCAAGAAGAGCTAATGGGTCTCTTCTCCTTGGGCCAAGTGCAGGAGCCCGTCCTTCATCCTGCCCCCACGTCCCTCTCCAGCCTCTTGCACACGGTGACTTTGCCCTCCACTTTTTCCGTACGTACTGCGGTAAACTTGCTCTCTGATCCTTTTCTTCACTCAGAAAGAAATGCATTCAATAAATGTGCACCCACTGCGAAGCAGGCACTCCTGAAGGCGCTGGGCTACAGCCGTGGACAGAGTCCCTGCCCTTGTGGGGCAGACGGAGCTAAGCGGGAGGAACTGGCAGAGGCAGACTTTACTCACCCAGCGGGCTCAGGTGAGAGGCAGCGTATGTGTGAACCCTGGGCTTGGGCTGGGAGAGGAGTGGAGTGAGAATTTGAAGGGGGCCAGCGTAAGATGGTGAGGTCGGTGGACGCTGCGGCTCCTGGGGGTGAGGTCTCGGAGGAATGAGCCAGAAGGAGGTGGGCAGTGGCATCTGCACAGCTCGGGCTTGACCGAGGGACAGAGTGTCCAAGGCAGGGAAGGCACAGCCCTAGGGAAGAGGAGGTTAAAGAACTAAGAGACCGGGGCGACATTAGCAGGGGAGGTAAGTGGACAGAGAACCACTGGGCTTTCAGGCAGGAGCAGCTGGGGGAAGCACAGTGAGGTGGCAGCTGAAAGTCTCCGGGTGCACCGAGAGCAGTGCCCCAGCAGGTGGGGGATGACCCTCCGAGGAGTCTGTGTTAATAGGACTGTTCGGTTTCGGGGGTTTGTTGTTCTGTTTGTTTGTTTCGGTACCAGGGATTGAACCCAGCAGCGCTCAACCCCTGAGCCACATCCCCAGCCCTTTTTATTTTTTAATTTTGAGACAGGGCCCCGCTAAGTTGCTGAGGCTGCCTTTGAACTTGAGATCCTCCTGCCTCAGCCTCCCGGGTCACTAGGATTACAGGCGTGCACAGCTGGTCTTCTAGGAGGGATGAACCTCCTGTGGACCTTCCTGTCACCTCTGAAATAGCACCTACTAGACAGCTACCTGTCTCAGCTGAGGCAGCCTGGGGGGAGTCGAGGGCCTGGGCTCCGCGCCTTCCTGCCCCTTCTGTTTCCGAGGAGCAGAGGAGCTCAGACACCCCTGCAGGGCTGGAGACCCCCCAAACGTTGGCCACTGTATTCATCTTTCTCATCTTCGTTGGCAAACAAGAACCCATGGAAAGCCGCCCTCCTATCCAGCTGCCACTGGGAGGCAGCGTGGCTGAGGGGCTGAGGCTGTGCAGCCAGGGCTGGGGACCCTGGATTTCCACCTCGGCCTAAGACGTCCAGGTCAGGCATGGCTGAGGGCAAATCGGGTTGTCCCTGAACCTTGGCTTACCCACCTGTGAAGTGGGGCCAACCCTTCTTGCCAGGCTCCCACAAGGTTGTTTGACAGCCACTTGAGGAAGTGGTGGCCCACGGGGAAGGTGTGTGCAGCTCGCTGCGCTGAGTGCCCTCGGCTGGGCGCTGGGCACACAGGCTGGGTGGGGGTGCCACCTGCCCCCTTGCTGGAGGAGCCGAGAAGACAGAACATGAATCCAGACAGCCAGAGTGTGGGGGAGAAAGGGCAGCTGGAGGACAGGCTAGGGGAGGCAGGTGAGAAAGGGAGAGGTGTTTTTCTGGTTAAGTCTGTGGACAGATTTGGGGAGAATCCGTTCCCCTGCCAGAGCGCGAGGAGACACACGCACCTGCTCGTGCAAATGACCTGAGCGCAAGGCTATTCACGCGGGAGGGAAGCCCCTGAACACCTGCTAAACAGAGGAGGGCTGAACACGGGGCCTATAAAACAGAATAAGGAAAAGGTCTTTGTGAGCCGGTGTGGAACAACTGCCAAGAGATAATTAGTGAAGAAGACAGAAAAGTTGGTCAAACTGTACAAATAGAATGCTAGTACTGGGGCTGGAGCCGGGGCTCAGCAGTCACAGTGTTTGCCTGGCATGCGGGAGGACCCAGGCGCACATCCCAGTACCGCGGACAACTAAGTACACATGAAAAATTAAATAAAGTTGGTTCTCTGTTTCTCTCTCCCTGACCCTCTCTCTTTAAAAACAGAAAAAAAAATCTGTTAAAAAAATGCTAGCATTGTTTTTTATGTGAAAAAGCAGGGGAAATTATCTATAGAATATATCTATTTATACATGTAGAGAATATTCTAAAACTAGTTATTAGAAACTAGTACCATTAGTTATCTCTAGGAAGGAAAACTAGGAAATAGGGGTAGGAGTATCATTGCATATCCTCTTGTATCAAGTTAATGCAATTATCTATGAAAGAGAGATAAGATCAAGAAAAAGGAGGAAGAGGAAGAGGGTGGGACTCCAGAATCAAAGATTTAAGAATTCCAGCTCCACCACTTCCCAGCTGTGTGACCCTGCCCAAGTTACTCAACCTCTCTGAGGCTCCTCTCTGAAAGGAGCATAATAGCATACTGCCTCCAACCTAGCTGGTCTGTTGGAAGATGGAGACTTGCGTTTCAAGCAGTTAGCTGATCATGCTTGCTGTAGCTGTACAATGAGTCATGGCTTCTGCTCCATAGCACGGCTTCTAAACTTTCTAGGTGGCATGCAGCTCAGTCCACCTTTAATTTCCACAATGTCCCCAGCATTCAGCCCTTGGGAATCCCACTGCCTGCCCATTTACCCAGTCAAAGCAGAGTTGGGAAGGGGAGGTGGCTGAGTCGCATGCCACGCCACACCCCACAGACCGGCCGTTGAGTTCTCTGGTCAGGGGCTCCTGCTCCACTGAACCCCACGACTCTTCCCACATGGCAGCACCTTGTTATGCAGGCAAAGCAGGCATTGCCGAGCTTGTGGAGTTCAGATGCGGGCAGACATCTGCACTGCCGGTGCCTCAGAGACGCCTGTTCCCAGCCTGGAACCCCATTCCGCCCACTCAGTCCTGCAAGAGGGAGCGCCAGCCTTTACACTGCCTTCCCAGTTCCACCCCAGTTCCACCCTCACTCTTCCCGCCTCTGACTTCCCGGGCTCCTCCAAGGATCCCCGACCGTCAGTCAATGACTGCACCCCTCCCACTTGCTTGTCTGGACAAAGGGAGCGCCACAGTGCCCACCCCGAGGAAGCCCTCGAATCCGGGCCTCATGCACCTCCTCTGGGCACTCTCAGACCCTCATCGCATCACTGTGGCCTCCTTGAATCCGAATCCTCGTGGATGGCGATGGGGGTCGTGCCAGGGACTGCGGGGATGAGTGGTTCCTTAACATTGGGGCTGCTCCACCCTGAGCCCGGTGAAGGTTAGTGCTATCGTCCCTTTTCACCAGGGAAGAAGCTGAAGCTCAGGGTCATCGGAGAACTCACCAAAGGTGGCACAGAAAATAGATGGTGACCAAGGAATGTCCTACATCTCCGTGTTGTTTTGCGCATGTGTTGCTCTGTCCCGTTGAGACTACACATGCCCCAGGGTGGTGGGAAGTTTATTTCTCTGTCCTTCAGGGCCAGGCAGGAGATGAAAGGGAAGAGGACAGGGTGGCCTTGTGAGGACCAGGCAGATGAGGCTCTGACCCTAGGCTCCAGGAATTAAGGGAATTTGCTGAAAATAAGCAGGCACTGGCCAGAGAAGAATGAAAACTGTCAACAGGTTCCACGTCCAAACCTACCTGTGCATCCGTGCCCCACAGCCAGGGTCACGCGCAGCAGGATTGTTAAGCCCTGAAGCTGACACTGCCTGTTAGTAAGGAATGGTGCGATTTGCGATGTCATGCGATGACACCTTCTCCAGCCGGGACAGGAAGTCCTCACCGTTCTGATAAGAGGAGTTGCCAACATGTACGTGAAGTTAAAAAAATGCCATGTGTATAATCCAGGAAACGAAAACCCAAATGGCACGGAGTTAGGATTTCTATGGGTCAATCTGGCAGATTTAAAGATTGGTTAGGGGGAGCGCTCCACTGCCCGCGGGCGTGTGCATAGTTACCACCACTTTATTTTTTATTTTTTTAAAGAGAGGGACAGTGAGGGAGAGAGAAAGACAGAATCAACTTTGTGTAGTTTTTCAACTTTGTGCAGTTTTTCAACTTTGTGTAGTTTTTCACGTGGCTTTCGTTGCTCTGACACTTTGTTCTGTACGTGGTGCTGGGGTTCAAACTCACCGACTTGTGCATGCAAGGCAAGCACCATAACCATTGAGCCACCGCTCCAGTTGCCACCACTTTAGACCACAGATTGGCACCACCTCCTAAGCCCACTGTGCCTTCCCCAGGACCTGCCCAGCCCTCACATATACCAACAGGGACATTTGAGCACATTCAGGCCACCGCTGGGCTTAGAAGCAAAATCTTGAAAGCAATCCAAATGTGCTCAAACAACATGCTGAAAAACGAATCCCAGTGTCTCCATACAAAGGAGAGAGAAAATGAACCCCCCACAGCTGCGCCTCTCACAATCGCGCAGAACCTGGGGACTATAATTGTGGGTGGCATAAAAGCAAGTGGTAGACGACTATTCAGAAATACAAACGGTGCAGGAAGTACGCAGTCCGCACGTGGCCATAGTTTATTGTATACAGTGCTTACATGTGTTTGTGCGGTAGAGACGACATACACTACTTGTTTAGGATTTCTTTATTGTCACAAATACACATTTATTAGAATATATGATAAATAAGTGGCAGAATTACAAAGGAAAACCGGGCATAATAAGCACAAAACTCAGGATGGTCTTTAGGGCAAGAGAGGTGGGGTTTGGGAAGGTCACATAGAGAATTTTTTTTTTTTTTTTAAG